>CM046855.1:51322580-51587580 GCA_025617745.1 Heliocidaris erythrogramma | reverse complement strand
ATGAAACAAACCATGAAAAACAACAGCCTTCCACCCGAGCTCTGCACTTAGAAAGGGCTGGATAATGAGTTTAGGAGATCTTAAGACTTTATCGTTATATTATCATATAATGACGAATTAGGCTCTGAACAGAAAAAAGAAACGGTTAGCCCGAAATACGGAAAAACGAAATATGACATGGATTTATTTCATTTCCGACCCTTCCCTATTCTCATAACAATTTGCGTAAAATATTTTCAACAGAATATCTCTTTTTGGGGGGTTATAATATCAGCTAGAGGTTAAGGTTAGTCAGTTAAATCCGAGGAAAATCCCGAATTCCGACCACAGGATAGGCCCAGCATGTAAGAGATACAGGAACATTTCCCTGAGATATGAATGCGAAATATGGTACGCCCGGTACTTGACAAAGTGTCATCATAGCGACGTATAACAACATTTGTTTCAGAATAATTCGATATGACTTCTAATGATTGTTTTGCCACTAATATAGATCTACGTACATTTTTTGTTTCTTTTCCGAATACATCACACTGTTAAATAAAGCTGTCCACTCCATTATGTTTACTACTGCTATTTCTACTTTCTACCACTTCTGCTACTACTATTACTACAACTATTGCTACTACTACTACTACTACTACTGCTACTACTACTACTACTACTACTACTACTACTACTACTACTACTACTACTACCACTACTACTATACTACTACCACTACGATACTACAATACTGTACTATATACTACTGCTGCATGCTGCTGCTGCTGCTATTACTATTCCTACTACTTCTACTTCCACTATTGATATCATTTTGCTCAAATTTCCATTTCTGAAATCCAAACTGATAAAACTTTTCATGTTTATGCAATATTGCAATACAAAAAAAAAAAAAAAAAATGGGATAATAATAATGCGCCATGAGCATCTCTCATGATGGATACCGGCGCAATACAAATGTCCATATTATTATTATTATTATTATTATTATTATTATTATTATTATTATTCAACAGACAAAATATTGCGTGTGTAAGCCCACCGCACATTATACGATCGGTCTGTGATCCGACTTTGGAAGAAACATAATTTTTTATTTTTTTATTTACAGATATAGTAAAATAAAAAATACGGTCTATTACGATCTCTCTTGTTGTCGGAGGAAAGGCCGAACCGACTCCTCGTCGTAGTGACGTCAGAGCAGTCCGACTATTGTCTACGATTTGAAATTGATTTTGCCCTTATTCCGGGCTGATAGCGCACCAAAATCCTATGTTTAGTATTCATATTATTGTTCAGAACATGTATCAGGTAGATATTATTCGTTAAAATGCCCATATTTAATGTTATTACGATTTTTTTCCAAATTCGGATGGCAGTCGATCGTAGTAGACTTCATCCTTGAATGCCTGGATAAACATTTAGATTTTGGCGAGTCATTTTTATAAAACCATTTCGGTTGTGTCAATCTTAATGGGCTTGCCGTACATTAGTGAACCGAGCTTTTCCCAAGGTTTCAAGATTAGATTTTCTGCATCACATGTTTTAGACACGGAAACGTGTATATTTACAAGTTCAAAATCAAATTTACGCCAAGCATTTGATTAATACAGAGCTGTTGGAGTTCGGCTCAAATTTCATTTTCCTTTTACTTTTAAAAACGACGATTTTATCACCATGTTGATTCAATTGATAAAAGGACAGGCAAGTGAAGAAAATTAAGGGCTTCGCTTCTAAGTCAAGGTTTTATGAAACAGTGGCTATTTTAGAGAAAGTCACATCAATAACTGTTGACATTTTTGCTGAAATATTAAAATTTCTTGCGTGTCCTTTAAAAAAATTAATAAAATGTTCTCGATTAAATAATACTCCTGAGGGTTTGAATGATTTTGAGTATAGTTCGGATCTCGCATTTTATCAGTCAGATTAGTGGAATGCAAATTTAAAATCACTTGAATTTGAAATCTGAATAAAATGAATATCTTCGTAAATCGAATGTAGATTTAACATGGAAACGGAGGAGTTTACTGTGGTTATCCTATACATCGAATATGGCCAGAAAAGTTAACATGCGAAATAATTTATAGAACATTACAGACGCGCGCATCACAGCTACTAAACAATAATTACATCGAAGTGATACAAACTAATAGTGGCGTTGGTGTACCGCCTGCCCAGTCATGAAGGGGGGGGGGGCGGAATTTATCCTACTACTAGGTCGACAAAATACAAGGGTTGGGTGAAGGTTCCCCTGTCAGTGTAAAAAACAAAACAAAACACAAAACACAACTTGTTATTCCCTCCTCTCTCTCTCTCTCACTCTCTCTCCCTCTCTCTCTCTCTCTCACTCTCCCTCTCTCACTCACTCACTCTCTCTCTTTTGTCAGGGATGATTTTTATTTGCGCCCCAGAGCTCCACTACGACGCTACGCCCCTGTATAGTGCGGCGCCTCCGTAAATTCCCTTGCCACTCAAACTGTCTGAAATAAACATACCACATTAATGCTTGGGATGTTAAAATGCTTTCATGTCATTTTCCCTTTCCAACCACAAGGGGCCATTTAATGCTTAAATAATACGAAGTCAGCAAAAACAAGAGTGACACGTTCTCTCTCTCTCTGAGAGTGCGATGATCGGCGTATTTACGAGACAGAAAAGGGCAACAGGGAAATCTCCAAACAACATGGGTTTTAGAACAGGAAATTTGATTTGGGGTGACTATTCGGCCATCGTTCTTTAAAAAGTAAACGTGCAACCTAAAAGGCCAATTATGAGGCGGCGTGTTTCATTGTCGAGTAATTTGTCTTATTGCATTAACCTAGCATTTTTAGCGACGTGGTATGAAAATGCGGTTTTAACAGCAAGTTTAGCAGGAATTATACATTAGGATAAAACATTACACTTTAGAACAAGCATACGTTTTCTTTGGGGCAACTTAATGGATGTTTATCCCGCGGTACATGATTTATTTTGAGAACTCCTCGCCTACATGAGTGCGTGGATTATTTTTCATGAAATCATGTTAGCTGATCATAATTGTATATTCATTGATTGATGACTGTTTAACTACTACGAAGCAAGTAAATGCTTGTAGATAAGTAAGCAATCATGAGTGGACCTACAGCTTTAAAAATCTGTAAGCCTTTTCTTGATGTTATATACATGTATATTCAATTTTACTTGCAATATGTCATAATGGAAGGGGGGAAATACAATGCAATATGTATACTTTGCCCATCCCAGAAGGATGCCCAAGTACAAGTATATTCCACTTCCCTATTTATAAGGAGAACTCCGCCCCCATTTCCCTGAATATCTGAATACGCCACTGTATACGTAAACTTAATATTATACAAAACGAATCGCAATTCAAAAACAAAAAATTTATCTTTCCAATTTCTATATAACTATGTCCCTCTGTTATCCGTTTCAAATGTATCATATTATTATATTTATGTATGCTCAGTTGAACTGTACATGTATCTGTTCGGCCCTGCTTGATTGATTTCACTGTACTGGACCATATACGTTATATTGCATGTTTGTCTGTTTACGAATCTAATAAATAAATGAATCAATAAATCAAAAATTACAAAGTGAATTTATTGACAAGGACACAGTCTAGTATATCAATTTACTCGAGGTGAAATAATCTTTTTTCGACATCATAAATGCAGAACAATAGTATTTTATATTGCAGAAAATTGGGATTCTGTTATTTTCATGTTGGAGAAAAATAAATGTGCATGAGGCTTTAGATCCCTTTTCATTTTGAATAAAGTCTAATGGTATAGGAGCACTTTTATTTCATTGAAAAAATGTAGGGTATAAATTATTTGCCGCCTCCAACACACATCCTGTGTTGTGGTCTAGTGGATATAGGTCCACGGACTGCAAACCACAAAGTTCGAATCCCTGGCAGAACACTAGTGTCTCTTGGCAAGACATTAATCTACATTTGCCACACTCGACCCAGGTGATAGTAAATGGGTATACCTGGCAGGAATTAATTCCTTGAAATGCCAGAGAGTGTCGTAATATTGTGGAGCGCCAGGAGTGTCAAGTCTAACAGACATGAGCGCTAACAAGAACCCACTACAGTGTGAGTCAGAAAGAATATTACACTCTTTGAATTGAGTATTGTTTAAAAAAAGAGGGATTAACAGTGAGAGTCTTTTTAGCATGTATGGATAGAGTTATATTCCTTTGTTGTTTGGTAATATCTGTTTCAACGTTGCTGTTACGGTTCAGTGCATAACAGCCATTGTTTGAAACAGGGGCGTATCCAGGATTGAGTATAAGGGGGGGGGGGGGCACACAAATGCAGGTTTGTCAACTTTTGGAAAAGGTAGACCCGTATTTTTTTGGTCTCGCCAGCTTCTCGAAAAGTCGCTCAGTGGGGGGAGGGGCACAATCGAGAA
The DNA here is from genome assembly GCA_025617745.1 of Heliocidaris erythrogramma. Taxonomy (NCBI): domain Eukaryota; kingdom Metazoa; phylum Echinodermata; class Echinoidea; order Camarodonta; family Echinometridae; genus Heliocidaris; species Heliocidaris erythrogramma. The sequence goes on along the minus strand of CM046855.1, from coordinate 51,583,156 downwards.
AATGGCGGATCGTCTATGGTCGAAATGCATAGTTTTCTTCCAAAGGGGGGGGGGGGGGGGGACTTCCGGATCCGCCAATGGTTTGAAAGATAGTCGAAACTCATTTGCGCCAAGTCGTATGATTACCTGCTGAATTAGAGACAACTACATTCATACAAACAATCAACGTAAAGTTTATGCATATTTTTAATCAAGACAAATAAACATGAGAACAAATAAATAAGGAAAAAATAGATAAAGCCGGAAATTATAACAGCCAGCGATCTTCACTGAAAAGTCCTCTTTTGTGGTCATTTTGGGCACTTGGACATAGCTTTCAATCTTCCACATGGAATCCATTTCTCTCAACGCATTTCTGAGCTCGACGGAGCATCGCTGCCATGGCCCTACGAAGTGTCTGCCTGTCTTCTCGCATGCTTCCTCGCTCATTGTGCAGTGGAATCCAAATCAGGCAAGACATTGTTGACGTTGGCGCAAATGTGTTTATTTTCCACCTAGACGCATTAATTGATTCATATCCAGTGAATCCATTACTGATTCCCCACAAATGTGGTATCAAATAAAACTGGAAGAGTTATTCTATTTTACCTGGGTGCAAGTATTACGATATTTCTATCATATTTGTAATATAAGCATTTTTAAAAATGTAACATTTTTTCTGACTCGCACTGTATTATTATTATCATACTTTTCTCTTTATTCATTTATTTTTAGGCTATATTCATTTTTAATGAGGAAACACACTAAAGAATCACTCTTTTTTGCCTTTCACACGACCTTCAACGCATCATGGCGTACTTTCAGAAAGCTACAAGGTTGTTGTAGATTGTATCAAAATCTCACGTTCTGGCCTTCCAGCCAGTCAGCGCATAGATTCCATCGGCTCTACATCTGAACCTAAGATATCTTTTTGGGTCACCTCTTTCCCGTTATCTATAACATAATTGACTCTCTAACCACGCCACACATTCGGGTCATGAACCTCCTGTAAATTATACATGTACAAAATTGCGGCGTTCAGATAATTGAGTCGTCAATTTGTCTAAAAGCCGCGTCAACCGCACAGCACACATGTAATCCGTGGCGTTACTACGCAGTCTGACACACTTCCATATGACCCCCCCCCCCTCCGTCTCCACCCACCCTACTTCTTGAAATTCATGACAAAGCGGCGTCTAAGTACATTTATGAATCAGGGCAGATCGGTTGAGGCATGGGTAATATACAGCGCCCAGAAACATTATGATTGAGAGCATAATGTCGTATAAGTATAACCATTATCATTTTTAACATTATTATTACCATCATTATTGATGATGAGGACTATAACGGTTCTTATTGTTATCCTTGTTAATATCAACATCATCATCATCATCATCATCATCATTATTATTATTATCGTATGTTGAGCAGATTTATCAATATGTTGCTGTTCACTTTATTGTATTGATTAGTATCAATATTATTATTATTGTCATTATTATTATTATTATGATTCGGAGATCAGACTTATCTTATGATGCTATTCACTGTAATGTATTGTATTCATATATTCATATATTCATATGATTATACATTATACTAATTAATTTTTATAATTATATTAAATAAATCTATTGAATAAACCATGTCACGTCTAATAAAATAACAAATGTTCCAGAATACATAAAATAACTACAAGACAATCGAGTATACATTCGGTAAATTGAGCCAATAAATACTTAGAAAGCTAAGTTGGCTACGTATAATACCTCATAAGTAAAGGAATGTCATTGAATCACACGCAGCATTCACGTTTGGCATTTACAATTAAATACTTCTGTAGTAAACCATATTTGAGAAAAACTATTTACACAATGCTAGTATAAGACATGCTCTATTTGGGAATATTATTAAGTTTTCTCCTATGAAATGAATTAACACATGAAAATTGTCTGAGAAAATGTAATGGGTCATCAATTCAATTTAATTGTGTATTTAACTTCTTAATATGGTTCTTGAGAGTGTGAGCAATTTCTTTACTGAGTCATTCTATCATCATGCAGATAGGTTCATTCACTTCGTCAACCCCTTCAGGAACGGCAAAGCGTGTTGTGCATACATTCACATGCATACTAAAACTTTGTTAATCATTATTTTTTATATAAAAATGGCTCTATATAGGAACAAGGGAATACCTGTTTTCGTATATGTATCCCTTCCCACAGTCTCTCTCTCCCTCCGTCCCCCTCACTCACCCCCGTCCCCCTCTCCCATTATCATGCCCCCTCTCTCGCTCCCTCTCTCACACTCTCTCCTGCTCTCCCATTATCTTGCCCCCTCTCTCTTGCTCTCTCTCTCACACTCTCTCCTGTACTCTCCTCTCCCATTATGTTGTCCCCCTCTCTCTCTCTGTTCTTATGTCCCCTCCTCTCCCATTATATTGCCCCTCCTCTCTCTCCCCTCTCTCTTTCTCTCTTTCTCCTTCTCTCTCCCTCTCTCTCCCCCTCTCTCTCTCCTTCTCTGTCCCTCTCTCTCTCTACGACTCTGTCTGTCTGTCTGTATGTGTTTGTATTTTGAGGTAATACAACATCCAAACATTATACTTTTGATACGGCCTTATTATATAACACACTACTATGCCATACGGCCTTATTACAATAACACACTACTCTGCCATATACGGTCTTATTATATAACACACTGCTATGCCATGTTCCACATTAGTTTAATTTGACTAAACGTATAATATTCCGAAAATGTCAAATGTCAAATTATTCTAGGATATGGTATTTTGTCATAAATGTGTTTCTCCAGTTTATTTTTTGGACCTTGTAATACGGCCGATATGCCAAACAAACTATATATGCCAATCAAACTATATATGCCAAACAAATTATGCCAATCAAACCTATACACAGTAATCGTAGCCAGCATGATACGAATGATAATGAGGGGAGCTATCGTATCAAACAATGAAATTTGACATCAAGCGTCACTTTAAATTACTTTATATTAAAGACTAGACGACATAATCGCGCTGATTTCTTTAATAGTAACAGAAAATAGACCAGGCTTGTGTTTTCTAACAGAACAAGGTATAATGAGCAAAACTGAAAAGCTGAATCTGAATAATCTAAATAAAAATGGGGCACTCTTCAGATTTTGCAAAAAAAGGAGAACTGTCAAAAGGGGAAAAGGGCAATGGGAGAAAAAAAAAGACACTTGTCAGAAGTAAAAAAAGGCATCCATAAGATTTGAAATGGGGCACTTATCAAAATGGGAAAGGGGCATTTATAAGAAAGGAAAATTATCACTTATTCAGAAGTAATGAAGGGGCTCTCATCAGATTTGAAAAAGGGCACTTAACAAGAGGGGAAAAGGGGACTTAATGGAAAGGAAAAATAGAAACTTATCAGAAGTAAAGAGGGACACTCATCAGATTTTATTATTATGATTGGGAAAGGTCATTAAATGGGAAGAATAAGGGGCGCTTATCAGACTTGAAAAGGGCACCCCCCGAGGGCGGCCTCTGGTAAAAATGACATGTTTGTTTCAGTACATATGGGTAGGCTGTCTTATGTTTCAGCGTTTCTTCCCCGTGGGTTGTCGGTCTACTGAGATAATCCCAGCATATATTTCTATTATAGGTAATGAGCAGTGACAAAATGTAATAAATGCAGCTATATTTGAGAAGTCGCAATCTTCTCAATGTACTCTCCACTGCTGTACCAAGGAGTTATCACCTCATTGGCTGTAGGAAGTAACAAGGAACAATGTCGGTTAAAAAGTACAATGAACTCATGTCTGCATGTGAGAGGGACTTCGAAAAACATATTCCAGTTTCTGGTTCGGTTTTTTTTTCTTCAACATTTGAAATGTTGGATTTTACATTGTTGGTGTGTGACCTCAGAATTCACAGTAGGTCAAGTATAATCAATGGATGTTTCTAAAAGGACAATGTATCTTGACTCATAATCATTATATTGAATAATTTTCTACTGTTTAATGAATATAATTAATGGAACATGCAGTATAGACATATTCAATACAAGAGTCCATTGGCATTGAACATGATCTTTCTGCATTGTTATGATAATTAGTGTTGTAAAATGATACCATGTAGAGTCATCCTCAGCATAACCCTGACAGACCCGGCGTACTCCCCATCCTTCCATTCTTACATGTCCCCCCAATAAAAAAGCTGAACAAAAACAAAACAACCCCACTCCTCCGAAAATTCAGTGTAGGGAGCCTCACAAAATCGTGAAAATGTTGCTCATAATTATTTCGTCTGTTGACAGCCAGACTGACATTAAAGGAGAATTAAGCCCTGATTACAAATTTACTTATATTGGAAGGTGTAATATATTCCTACTTATTGGCCTAAATCATTTTCTAATAAGATATCAGAAAAGGGTATAAATAAAGATATTCCAACACCCAGTATCGTCTCCTACTCATTTACATGGGGGCTGCCATTTTCTTGCTGATTTGGAGTTGTACATGAACCATTGAGAAATGTTCCAGTCAGGAAGATATTTTGAATCCAAATCCTAAATTGATTTTCTTCATTACCTAAAATCTCATATGTGACGGAAAATATAAAGTGGGTGTTTACATGTATTATAAAAATTAAATCTTTATAATGATACTTTTAAATTGTCTGGTTTTGCTTAACAAAAATCTATTTTCTTGGGTTTGCCAAACAGAGCATGCAGAACATATTATATGCAGCATGCATTCTGACTTTTCAAGTCCATTATCCGAAAGCAGGTGAATGCATATAGTTTGCCGCTATAGATGCTCAGGGAAGAAGCATCCATAAAATTTGAATTAATTTGCTCCGTCCCATACGTCCAGTATCATGCATATAGTTTGCCGCTATAGATGCTCAGGGAAGAAGCATCCATAAAATTTGAATTAATTTGCTCCGTCCCATACGTCCAGTATCGAGAAAATAGATTTTTATTAAGCGAATATCGATTTTCAACAGAAATATATAAGGAAATCTTCAGTTTAAAAATAAATTGACATATCTATTCTATATTTTTAATCTCAAATGGGTTTTTAATTTTGAAAAAGGCAATTGAGCATTTGGATTAAGAAAATCTTCTTGTACACATAAACAAAATGGCAGCCCCCATGTGCTGCTAGCAGACGATACATATTGCTAGCAGATGGTAAATTTTGATCAGAAAAATTTGATTCGTATCAATCTCGTATATTTTGACGCGAAGCTATATAGTCTAACAAGTAGGAATAAATAACACCTTTGAACACTATCGTCTTTTTTTTGAGCGTAATTAGGTGATCTGTCGTACATCGACAGATCACCTCTTAATTTCGTCAAGATTTTTCTTCTTTATTATTTATTATTATTATTTATTAGGTGATCTGTCGTACATCGACAGATCACCTCTTAATTTCGTCAAGATTTTTCTTCTTTATTTATTATTTATTATTATTATTTATTTATTTTTATTTTTCGCCCATTTTCTTGTTACCATGATTTCTCAAAAAGTTCATTCTCAATTTTCTTCAAATTTTCGTCACTTATCAGACTGGTCAATGTCAAGATGTGGCATCTCATTCAAGGTCATCAGGTTATCATGACGTCATCAAGACGCCATTTTGTAAATTTACAAGATCGATTATATCTTCATAATCGATCATCAAAAATCAACTATATTTACATCACATAAACTTCACATGACGGGTCATCAGGTCATGTCCTCACAGGTCATCTAGAGGTCAGGACGTACGCGTACGCGCGCGTCAAAATTTTAAAATGCTCAAAATCACGTAGGATCAAGTCTGCACACGTTTCAGGTCAGTTTGAGCATTTCAAAAATGTCCGTGCGTAAGCGTCCGCGCGCGCGTTTTACGCGCGCACAAATCGTAAATAACGTTAGAACGCTGTTTTTTTTATTGATTTGCAATCCTGACACCTTTCTTCATCATTTCCATCAATTTGGAATCAATTTCAATCAATAATAAGATCGTACGGGCGCGTTAAAGTTCGAAATCCGTGCGCGCGTCTATGGCGAAAATAACGTAAAAACGTGCAAAAACATGCCTCTACAAAATTCATTGTAGCTCGTTAGATAGTCCGTTGACCCCCAAATTTTTTGTCATCATCAGGTAGGGTATGAATCATAGATTTCATTTCATGTATCATTTCATCCTTATATACATTATGACGTCATCAAAATGGCGCCTGAAGTCAAAATTTCCATTTTTCATGTTTTGACGTCATCACATTTATGCAAATTTGGCTCTAGATTCGTAATTATTGGTCGTTTTTCTCCCAAATTTTGATATGTTATAGCTGCAACAATTCTCTACGAGACATCCTGCCACCATTATTCATTTTGATGACGTCATCACACTGAAATCTTCAATTAAAGACGACATGTCAAATTTTTCCCTATTTGCGTGTTATGTCTATGGAAGATGATTTTTTTTCGAATCATGAATCTACATGACATCGTTCTCTGAGCAGTATCTCAGTTATTTTTGGTCTATTTCCTTCCAGATTTTAATATGTTGTAGCTGAGACTATAAGCTTTTATTAGTAAGCCCTCCAATTTTTGATCAGATGTCGGGATCATGCCCAATTTTTCAGTACCAAATGGGATTTGAGAATCACGTTTTTCGTTTACGTGTTATCTCTATGGGAAATATTTTTTTTAAATCACCAACACCATAATCATCATGAATATCATTATCATCACCATCATTATATTATCATCTTCATCATCATCACCATTATCATCATCACCGTAATCTTTTTACAATGACCGTTTCACACATTTTGCTACATTCCTGTCCTCAAGAAGCATCTCCATTCATGGCATTCTTGACTTCCTATCTTCAGTTTAGCATTTCCCCATTATTATGATCATCCTGATTACAATCATGATCGTACAAAGTGAAAGACAGATCACCTAATTCGTCATGACGAATTAAACTCTAGTTAGGTGATCTGTCGTACATCGACAGATCACCTCTTAATTTCGTCAAGATTTTTCTTCTTTATTATTTATTTATTTATTTATTCTTTATTTATTTTTATTTTTCGCCCATTTTCTTGTTACCATGATTCCTCAAAAATTTCATTCTCAATTTTCTTCAAATTTTCGTCACTTATCAGACTGGTCAATGTCAAGATGTGGCATCTCATTCAAGGTCATCAGGTTATCATGACGTCATCAAGACGCCATTTTGTAAATTTACAAGATCGATTATATCTTCATAATCGATCATCAAAAATCAACTATATTTACATCACATAAACTTCACATGACGGGTCATCAGGTCATGTCCTCACAGGTCATCTAGAGGTCAGGACGTACGCGTACGCGCGCGTCAAAATTTTAAAATGCTCAAAATCACGTAGGATCAAGTCTGCACACGTTTCAGGTCAGTTTGAGCATTTCAAAAATGTCCGTGCGTAAGCGTCCGCGCGCGCGTTTTACGCGCGCACAAATCGTAAATAACGTTAGAACGCTGTTTTTTTTATTGATTTGCAATCCTGACACTTTTCTTCATCATTTCCATCAATTTGAATCAATTTCAATCAATAATAAGGTCGTACGGGCGCGTCAAAGTTCGAAATCCGTGCGCGCGTCTATGGCGAAAATAACGTAAAAACGTGCAAAAACATGCCTCTACAAAATTCATTGTAGCTCGTTAGATAGTCCGTTGACCCCCAAATTTTTTGTCATCATCAGGTAGGGTATGAATCATAGATTTCATTTCATGTATCATTTCATCCATATAAACATTATGACGTCATCAAAATGGCACCAGAAGTCAAAATTTCCATTTTTCATGTTTTGACGTCATCACATTTATGCAAATTTGGCTCTAGATTCGTAATTATTGGTCGTTTTTCTCCCAAATTTTGATATGTTATAGCTGCAACAATTCTCTACCAGACATCTTGCCACCATTATTCATTTTGATGACGTCATCACACTGAAATCTTCAATTAAAGACGACATGTCAAATTTTTCCCTATTTGCGTGTTATGTCTATGGAAGATGATTTTTTTTCGAATCATGAATCTACATGACATCGTTCTCTGAGCAGTATCTCAGTTATTTTTGGTCTATTTCCTTCCAGATTTTAATATGTTGTAGCTGAGACTATAAGCTTTTATTAGTAAGCCCTCCAATTTTTGATCAGATGTCGGGATCATGCCCAATTTTTCAGTACCAAATGGGATTTGAGAATCACGTTTTTCGTTTACGTGTTATCTCTATGGGAAATATTTTGGTCTATCGGTAAAGCACATGACTACCATGGTCAAGGTACCTGGTTCGATCCCCGGGGCCGATTTTTTTTTTTTTTTTTTTGCTTCTTTTTACTTGTCATTTTACCATCCTCTACGACTATTATAACATAAACAATCACAAACCAAGTAATAAAATGCCTTATTTTGCATGTTATGTCTATTGCAAAGTGCTGTGCAGTGGTTTATGTATATCCCTATGGAAAATCTGTTTCACTGACGTGTATTAAAGCTATCCTACAATATCATTAGTCCTATTAGATATCACAATTTCTCAAAATTGGCTTAGTCAATTATCTTAATTATCTTATTGTGACGTCATCTAGACGCCATTTTCTACAAATCAACTTATGGTCGTATCTTCATAACGAAATGTGATTTCTCGTTCATATTTGGCATGGTTAACGTCACTGTCATTGCAGTCATGATCCTTACCATTATCCCCATCATTATCATCATTATCATTATCATCATTATATCATCAATCATCTTCAAAATCACCAACACCATAATCATCATGAATATCATTATCATCACCATCATTATATTATCATCTTCATCATCATCACCATTATCATCATCACCGTAATCTTTTTACAATGACCGTTTCACACATTTTGCTACATTCCTGTCCTCAAGAAGCATCTCCATTCATGGCATTCTTGACTTCCTATCTTCAGTTTAGCATTTCCCCATTATTATGATCATCCTGATTACAATCATGATCGTACAAAGTGAAAGACAGATCACCTAATTCGTCATGACGAATTAAACTCTAGTTATTTATTATTAGGTGATCTGTCGTACATCGACAGATCACCTCTTAATTTCGTCAAGATTTTTCTTCTTTATTATTATTATTTATTATTTATTTATTTTTATTTTTCGCCCATTTTCTTGTTACCATGATTTCTCAAAAAGTTCATTCTCAATTTTCTTCAAATTTTCGTCACTGATCAGACATGTTAATGTTAAGATGTGGCATCTCATTCAAGGTCATCAGTTTATCATGACGTCATCAAGACGCCATTTTGTAAATTTACAAGATCGATTATATCTTCATAATCGATCATCAAAAATCAACTATATTTACATCACATAAACTTCACATGACGGGTCATCAGGTCATGTCCTCACAGGTCATCTAGAGGTCAGGACGTACGCGTACGCGCGCGTCAAAATTTTAAAATGCTCAAAATCAAGAAAGGTCTCAATTGGAGTACGTTTCAGGTCATTTTAAGCATTTCAAAAATTTCCGCGCATACGCGTCCGCGCGCGCGTTATGCGTGCGCGCAAGTCGTAAATAACGTTAAAACGCTGTTTTTTCGATTGATTTGCAATCCTGATACTTTTCTTCATCATTTCCATCAACTTGGAATCAATTTCAATCAATAATAAGGTCGTACGGGCGAGTCAAAGTTCAAAATCCGTGCGCGCGTCTATGGCGAAAATAACGTAAAAACGTGCAAAAACATGCCTCTACAAAATTCATTGTAGCTCGTTAGATAGTCCGTTGACCCCCAAATTTTTTGTCATCATCAGGTAGGGTATGAATCATAGATTTCATTTCATGTATCATTTCATCCATATAAACATTATGACGTCATCAAAATGGCACCAGAAGTCAAAATTTCCATTTTTCATGTTTTGACGTCATCACATTTATGCAAATTTGGCTCTAGATTCGTAATTATTGGTCGTTTTTCTCCCAAATTTTGATATGTTATAGCTGCAACAATTCTCTACGAGACATCTTGCCACCATTATTCATTTTGATGACGTCATCACACTGAAATCTTCAATTAAAGACGACATGTCAAATTTTTCCCTATTTGCGTGTTATGTCTATGGAAGATGATTTTTTTTCGAATCATGAATCTACATGACATCGTTCTCTGAGCAGTATCTCAGTTATTTTTGGTCTATTTCCTTCCAGATTTTAATATGTTGTAGCTGAGACTATAAGCTTTTATTAGTAAGCCCTCCAATTTTTGATCAGATGTCGGGATCATGCCCAATTTTTCAGTACCAAATGGGATTTGAGAATCACGTTTTTCGTTTACGTGTTATCTCTATGGGAAATATTTTGGTCTATCGGTAAAGCACATGACTACCATGGTCAAGGTACCTGGTTCGATCCCCGGGGCCGATTTTTTTTTTTTTTTTTTTGCTTCTTTTTACTTGTCATTTTACCATCCTCTACGACTATTATAACATAAACAATCACAAACCAAGTAATAAAATGCCTTATTTTGCATGTTATGTCTATTGCAAAGTGCTGTGCAGTGGTTTATGTATATCCCTCTGGAAAATCTGTTTCACTGACGTGTATTAAAGCTATCCTACAATATCATTAGTCCTATTAGATATCACAATTTCTCAAAATTGGCTTAGTCAATTATCTTAATTATCTTATTGTGACGTCATCTAGACGCCATTTTCTACAAATCAACTTATGGTCGTATCTTCATAACGAAATGTGATTTCTCGTTCATATTTGGCATGGTTAACGTCACTGTCATTGCAGTCATGATCCTTACCATTATCCCCATCATTATCATCATTATCATTATCATCATTATATCATCAATCATCTTCAAAATCACCAACACCATAATCATCATGAATATCATTATCATCACCATCATTATATTATCATCTTCATCATCATCACCATTATCATCATCACCGTAATCTTTTTACAATGACCGTTTCACACATTTTGCTACATTCCTGTCCTCAAGAAGCATCTCCATTCATGGCATTCTTGACTTCCTATCTTCAGTTTAGCATTTCCCCATTATTATGATCATCCTGATTACAATCATGATCGTACAAAGTGAAAGACAGATCACCTAATTCGTCATGACGAATTAAACTCTAGTTAGGTGATCTGTCGTACATCGACAGATCACCTCTTAATTTCGTCAAGATTTTTCTTCTTTATTTATTTATTTATTATTTATTCTTTATTTATTTTTATTTTTCGCCCCTTTTCTTGTTACCATGATTCCTCAAAAAGTTCATTCTCAATTTTCTTCAAATTTTCGTCACTTATCAGACTGGTCAATGTCAAGATGTGGCATCTCATTCAAGGTCATCAGGTTATCATGACGTCATCAAGACGCCATTTTGTAAATTTACAAGATCGATTATATCTTCATAATCGATCATCAAAAATCAACTATATTTACATCACATAAACTTCACATGACGGGTCATCAGGTCATGTCCTCACAGGTCATCTAGAGGTCAGGACGTACGCGTACGCGCGCGTCAAAATTTTAAAATGCTCAAAATCACGTAGGATCAAGTCTGCACACGTTTCAGGTCAGTTTGAGCATTTCAAAAATGTCCGTGCGTAAGCGTCCGCGCGCGCGTTTTACGCGCGCACAAATCGTAAATAACGTTAGAACGCTGTTTTTTTTATTGATTTGCAATCCTGACACTTTTCTTCATCATTTCCATCAATTTGAATCAATTTCAATCAATAATAAGGTCGTACGGGCGCGTCAAAGTTCGAAATCCGTGCGCGCGTCTATGGCGAAAATAACGTAAAAACGTGCAAAAACATGCCTCTACAAAATTCATTGTAGCTCGTTAGATAGTCCGTTGACCCCCAAATTTTTTGTCATCATCAGGTAGGGTATGAATCATAGATTTCATTTCATGTATCATTTCATCCTTATATACATTATGACGTCATCAAAATGGCGCCTGAAGTCAAAATTTCCATTTTTCATGTTTTGACGTCATCACATTTATGCAAATTTGGCTCTAGATTCGTAATTATTGGTCGTTTTTCTCCCAAATTTTGATATGTTATAGCTGCAACAATTCTCTACGAGACATCCTGCCACCATTATTCATTTTGATGACGTCATCACACTGAAATCTTCAATTAAAGACGACATGTCAAATTTTTCCCTATTTGCGTGTTATGTCTATGGAAGATGATTTTTTTTCGAATCATGAATCTACATGACATCGTTCTCTGAGCAGTATCTCAGTTATTTTTGGTCTATTTCCTTCCAGATTTTAATATGTTGTAGCTGAGACTATAAGCTTTTATTAGTAAGCCCTCCAATTTTTGATCAGATGTCGGGATCATGCCCAATTTTTCAGTACCAAATGGGATTTGAGAATCACGTTTTTCGTTTACGTGTTATCTCTATGGGAAATATTTTGGTCTATCGGTAAAGCACATGACTACCATGGTCAAGGTACCTGGTTCGATCCCCGGGGCCGATTTTTTTTTTTTTTTTTTTTTGCTTCTTTTTACTTGTCATTTTACCATCCTCTACGACTATTATAACATAAACAATCACAAACCAAGTAATAAAATGCCTTATTTTGCATGTTATGTCTATTGCAAAGTGCTGTGCAGTGGTTTATGTATATCCCTATGGAAAATCTGTTTCACTGACGTGTATTAAAGCTATCCTACAATATCATTAGTCCTATTAGATATCACAATTTCTCAAAATTGGCTTAGTCAATTATCTTAATTATCTTATTGTGACGTCATCTAGACGCCATTTTCTACAAATCAACTTATGGTCGTATCTTCATAACGAAATGTGATTTCTCGTTCATATTTGGCATGGTTAACGTCACTGTCATTGCAGTCATGATCCTTACCATTATCCCCATCATTATCATCATTATCATTATCATCATTATATCATCAATCATCTTCAAAATCACCAACACCATAATCATCATGAATATCATTATCATCACCATCATTATATTATCATCTTCATCATCATCACCATTATCATCATCACCGTAATCTTTTTACAATGACCGTTTCACACATTTTGCTACATTCCTGTCCTCAAGAAGCATCTCCATTCATGGCATTCTTGACTTCCTATCTTCAGTTTAGCATTTCCCCATTATTATGATCATCCTGATTACAATCATGATCGTACAAAGTGAAAGACAGATCACCTAATTCGTCCTCATGACGAATTAAACTCTAGTTATTTATTTATTTTTATTTTTCGCCCATTTTCTTGTTACCATGATTTCTCAAAAAGTTCATTCTCAATTTTCTTCAAATTTTCGTCACTGATCAGACATGTTAATGTTAAGATGTGGCATCTCATTCAAGGTCATCAGTTTATCATGACGTCATCAAGACGCCATTTTGTAAATTTACAAGATCGATTATATCTTCATAATCGATCATCAAAAATCAACTATATTTACATCACATAAACTTCACATGACGGGTCATCAGGTCATGTCCTCACAGGTCATCTAGAGGTCAGGACGTACGCGTACGCGCGCGTCAAAATTTTAAAATGCTCAAAATCACGTAGGATCAAGTCTGCACACGTTTCAGGTCATTTTGAGCATTTCAAAAATGTCCGTGCGTAAGCGTCCGCGCGCGCGTTTTACGCGCGCACAAATCGTAAATAACGTTAGAACGCTGTTTTTTTTATTGATTTGCAATCCTGACACCTTTCTTCATCATTTCCATCAATTTGGAATCAATTTCAATCAATAATAAGATCGTACGGGCGCGTTAAAGTTCGAAATCCGTGCGCGCGTCTATGGCGAAAATAACGTAAAAACGTGCAAAAACATGCCTCTACAAAATTCATTGTAGCTCGTTAGATAGTCCGTTGACCCCCAAATTTTTTGTCATCATCAGGTAGGGTATGAATCATAGATTTCATTTCATGTATCATTTCATCCTTATATACATTATGACGTCATCAAAATGGCGCCTGAAATCAAAATTTCCATTTTTCATGTTTTGACGTCATCACATTTATGCAAATTTGGCTCTAGATTCGTAATTATTGGTCGTTTTTCTCCCAAATTTTGATATGTTATAGCTGCAACAATTCTCTACGAGACATCCTGCCACCATTATTCATTTTGATGACGTCATCACACTGAAATCTTCAATTAAAGACGACATGTCAAATTTTTCCCTATTTGCGTGTTATGTCTATGGAAGATGATTTTTTTTCGAATCATGAATCTACATGACATCGTTCTCTGAGCAGTATCTCAGTTATTTTTGGTCTATTTCCTTCCAGATTTTAATATGTTGTAGCTGAGACTATAAGCTTTTATTAGTAAGCCCTCCAATTTTTGATCAGATGTCGGGATCATGCCCAATTTTTCAGTACCAAATGGGATTTGAGAATCACGTTTTTCGTTTACGTGTTATCTCTATGGGAAATATTTTGGTCTATCGGTAAAGCACATGACTACCATGGTCAAGGTACCTGGTTCGACCCCCGGGGCCGATTTTTTTTTTTTTTTTTTTTTTGCTTCTTTTTACTTGTCATTTTACCATCCTCTACGACTATTATAACATAAACAATCACAAACCAAGTAATAAAATGCCTTATTTTGCATGTTATGTCTATTGCAAAGTGCTGTGCAGTGGTTTATGTATATCCCTATGGAAAATCTGTTTCACTGACGTGTATTAAAGCTATCCTACAATATCATTAGTCCTATTAGATATCACAATTTCTCAAAATTGGCTTAGTCAATTATCTTAATTATCTTATTGTGACGTCATCTAGACGCCATTTTCTACAAATCAACTTATGGTCGTATCTTCATAACGAAATGTGATTTCTCGTTCATATTTGGCATGGTTAACGTCACTGTCATTGCAGTCATGATCCTTACCATTATCCCCATCATTATCATCATTATCATTATCATCATTATATCATCAATCATCTTCAAAATCACCAACACCATAATCATCATGAATATCATTATCATCACCATCATTATATTATCATCTTCATCATCATCACCATTATCATCATCACCGTAATCTTTTTACAATGACCGTTTCACACATTTTGCTACATTCCTGTCCTCAAGAAGCATCTCCATTCATGGCATTCTTGACTTCCTATCTTCAGTTTAGCATTTCCCCATTATTATGATCATCCTGATTACAATCATGATCGTACAAAGTGAAAGACAGATCACCTAATTCGTCCTCATGACGAATTAAACTCTAGTTAGGTGATCTGTCGTACATCGACAGATCACCTCTTAATTTCGTCAAGATTTTTCTTCTTTATTTATTTATTATTTATTCTTTATTAGGTGGTCTGTCGTAGTCGACAGACCACCTCTTAATTTCGTCAGAATTTTCTTTATTATTATTTATTTATTTTTATTTTTCCACCACTTTCTTGTGAACACAATTTCTCAAAATCAACTCGATCAATTTTCTTCAAATTTTTGTCAATTATCAGACCATATCAGATCAAGTGCCCCTATCTTTTTCAAGGTCATCAGGTCATCGTGACGTCATCCAGGCGCCATTTTGTGAAATCACATTATCAATCATATCTTCATAACGAGTCATCAAAAATGAACCATATTTGACATACATTAACTTCAGGTCACGGGTCAACATAAAATGTCATCAAAATCCGTGCACGCATCATGACGCGCACGTACGCGCGCGTCAAAATTTAAAAATGCTCAAAATCACTTTTTAATCAAATTAGAGTGTTGTTCAGGACATTTTAAGCATTTTAAATTTTTCTGTCCGTGCGCGTTCGTGCGCGCGTTATGCGCGCACACAGCGCGTGGAGAACGTAAAAACGCCGTTTTTTCGCATATTTTGTCTTCCTGACACTATTCTTGACAATTTCCAACTATTTACAGTCAATCTCGACCTTCCATAATGTCGTACGCGCGCGTCAAACTTTCAAATTTGTGCGCACGTCAAAGGGCATTCTAATGCAAAAAGTGGTAAAAACATGCCCATCTGGAATTCGCCATGGCTCCTCAGAAGGGGCGGAAACCCCCCAATTTCTTTACATATTCTGAAAGCCTGTGAGTTGTAGATATGAATTCATGTAGAATTTTTGCCGATCTCATGTTCTAACGTCATCACATTTGCATATGAACTCAAAAAAGTGATTTTGAAAAAAATGACGTCATCATTTTTGTATTCATTTGCTAATATTTCAGTAATAGGTAGTCAATTTTCTTCCAAATTTTGATATGTTATAGCTGACACAATTCTCTACCAGATCAGTCACCACCATTTTTCATTTTGATGACGTCATCACACTGAAATTTTCAATGCAAGATGCCATGTCAGAATTTTCCCTATTTGCGTGTTATGTCTATGGAAGATGATTTTTTTTCGAATCATGAATCTACATGACATCGTTCTCTGAGCAGTATCTCAGTTATTTTTGGTCTATTTCCTTCCAGATTTTAATATGTTGTAGCTGAGACTATAAGCTTTTACAAGTGTGGTCTCCAATTTTTGATCAGATGTCGGGATCATGCCCAATTTTTCAGTACAAAATGTGATTTGAGAATCCCGTTTTCGTTTACGTGCTATCTCTATGGGAAATATTCTGGTCCATCGGTAAAGCACATGACTACCATGGTCAAGGTACCTGGTTCGATCCCCGGGGCCGATTTTTTTTTTTTTTTTTTTTTTGCTTCTTTTTACCTGTCATTTTACCATCCTCTTCGACTATTGTAACATAAAAAATCACCAATCATGTAATAAACTGCCTTATTTTCCATATTATGTCTATTAGAAAGTAGTGTGCAGTAGTTTGTGTACAACCCTATGGAAATTGTGATTTCCTGTCCTGTATTAGAGCTATGGGGTTAATCTCCCAAGTATCCTGTATCATCATCATTATTATCATCACCGTCATGATCATCATCGCTATTATTATATCATCGCCATCATCATTATATCATTATAATCATCATAATCACCATTATCATCATCACCATAATCATTTTACAATGACCGTTTCACATTTTGCTACATTCCTGTCCTGAAGAAGCATCTCCATTCATGGCATTCTTGACATCCTATCTTCAGTTTAGTATTTCCCCATTATTATGATCATCCTGATTACAATCATGATCATACAAATTGAAAGACAGACCACCTAATTCGTCCTCATGACGAATTAAATTCTAGTTTATTATTTATTTTTATTTTTCCACCACTTTCTTGTGAACACAATTTCTCAAAATCAACTCGATCAATTTTCATCAAATTTTTGTCAATTATCAGACCATATCAGATCAAGTGCCCCTATCTTTTTCGAGGTCATCAGGTCATCGTGACGTCATCCAGGCGCCATTTTGTGAAATCACATTATCAATCATATCTTCATAACGAGTCATCAAAAATAAACCATATTTGACACACATGAACTTCAGGTCAAGGGTCAACATAAAATGTCATTAAAATCCGTGCGCGCATCATGACGCGCACGTACGCGCGCGTCAAAATTTTAAAATGCTCCAAATCACTTTTTAATCAAATTAGGGTATGGTTCAGGACATTTTACGCATTTTAAAATTTCCTGTCCGTGCGCGTCCGCGCGCGCGTCATGCGCGCGCACAGCGCGTAGAGAACATAAAAACGCCGTTTTTTGGCATGTTTCATCTTCCTGATAATATTCTTGACAATTTCCAACTATTGACAGTCATTATCGACCTTCCATAATGTCGTACGCGCACGTCAAACTTTCAAATTTGTGCGCACGTCAAAGGGCATTCTAATGCAAAAAGTGGTAAAAACATGCCCATCTAGAATTCGCCATAGCTCCTCAGAATATACGGAAACCCCCCAATTTCTTTACATATTCTGAAAGCCTGTGAGTTGTAGATTTGAAATCATGTAGAATTTTTGCCGATCTCATGTTCTAACGTCATCATATTTGCATATGAACTCAAAAAAATGATTTTGAAAAAATGACGTCATCATTTTTGTATTCATTTGCTAATATTTCAGTAATAGGTGATCGATTTTCTTCCAAATTTTGATATGTTATAGCTGAGACAATTCTCTACCAGATCAGTTACCATCATTTTTCATTTTGATGACGTTATCACACTGAAATCTTCAATTAAAGACGACATGTCAGATTTTTCCCTATTTGCGTGTTATGTCTATGGAAGATGATTTTTTTTCGAATCACGAATCTACATGACATCGTTCTCTGAGCAGTATCTCAGTTATTATTGGTCTATTTCCTTCCAGATTTTAATATGTTGTAGCTGAGACTATAAGCTTTTATTAGTAAGCCCTCCAATTTTTAATCAGATGTCGGGATCATGCCCAATTTTTCAGTACAAAATGGGATTTGAGAATCCCGTTTTTCGTTTACGTGTTATCTCTATGGGAATTATTTTGGTCTATCGGTAAAGCACATGACTACCATGGTCAAGGTACCTGGTTCGATCCCGGGGCCGATTTTTTTTTTTTTTTTTTTTTTTTGCTTCTTTTTGCCTGTCATTTTACCATCCTCTTCGACTATTGTAACATAAAAAATCACTAATCATGTAATAAACTGCCTTATTTTCCGTATTATGTCTATTAGAAAGTAGTGTGCAGTAGTTTATGTACAACCCTATGGCAAATTGTGATTTCCTGTCCTGTATTAGAGCTATGGTGTTAATCTCCCAAGTATCCT
The DNA here is from genome assembly GCA_025617745.1 of Heliocidaris erythrogramma. Lineage (NCBI taxonomy): Eukaryota > Metazoa > Echinodermata > Echinoidea > Camarodonta > Echinometridae > Heliocidaris > Heliocidaris erythrogramma. Next base: position 51,564,409 of record CM046855.1, on the reverse strand, counting down.
GTATCATCATCATTATTATCATCACCATCATGATCATCATCGCTACTATTATATCATCACCATCATCATTATGTCATTATAATCATAATCACCGTTATCATCACCATAATCATTTTACAATGACCGATACACATTTTGCTACATTCCTGTCCTCAGGAAGCATCTCCATTCATGGCATTCTTGACATCCTGTCTTCTGTTTAGTATTTCCCCATTAATATGATCATCCTGATTACAATCATGATCGTGCCAATTTAAGGACAGACCACCTAATTCGTCTTCGTGACGAATTCAAGTCTAGTTTATTTTTATTTTTCGCCCCTTTTCTTGTTACCATGATTCCTCAAAAAGTTCATTCTCAATTTTCTTCAAATTTTCGTCACTTATCAGACTTGTTAATGTCAAGATGTGGCATCTTATTCAAGGTCATCAGGTTATCATGACGTCATCAAGACGCCATTTTGTAAATTTACAAGATCGATTATATCTTCATAATCGATCATCAAAAATCAACTATATTTACATCACATAAACTTCACATGACGGGTCATCAGGTCATGTCCTCACAGGTCATCTAGAGGTCAGGACGTACGCGTACGCGCGCGTCAAAATTTTAAAATGCTCAAAATCACGTAGGATCAAGTCTGCACACGTTTCAGGTCAGTTTGAGCATTTCAAAAATGTCCGTGCGTAAGCGTCCGCGCGCGCGTTTTACGCGCGCACAAATCGTAAATAACGTTAGAACGCTGTTTTTTTTATTGATTTGCAATCCTGACACTTTTCTTCATCATTTCCATCAATTTGAATCAATTTCAATCAATAATAAGGTCGTACGGGCGCGTCAAAGTTCGAAATCCGTGCGCGCGTCTATGGCGAAAATAACGTAAAAACGTGCAAAAACATGCCTCTACAAAATTCATTGTAGCTCGTTAGATAGTCCGTTGACCCCCAAATTTTTTGTCATCATCAGGTAGGGTATGAATCATAGATTTCATTTCATGTATCATTTCATCCATATAAACATTATGACGTCATCAAAATGGCACCAGAAGTCAAAATTTCCATTTTTCATGTTTTGACGTCATCACATTTATGCAAATTTGGCTCTAGATTCGTAATTATTGGTCGTTTTTCTCCCAAATTTTGATATGTTATAGCTGCAACAATTCTCTACGAGACATCTTGCCACCATTATTCATTTTGATGACGTCATCACACTGAAATCTTCAATTAAAGACGACATGTCAAATTTTTCCCTATTTGCGTGTTATGTCTATGGAAGATGATTTTTTTTCGAATCATGAATCTACATGACATCGTTCTCTGAGCAGTATCTCAGTTATTTTTGGTCTATTTCCTTCCAGATTTTAATATGTTGTAGCTGAGACTATAAGCTTTTATTAATAAGCCCTCCAATTTTTGATCAGATGTCGGGATCATGCCCAGTTTTTCAGTACCAAATGGGATTTGAGAATCACGTTTTTCGTTTACGTGTTATCTCTATGGGAAATATTTTGGTCTATCGGTAAAGCACATGACTACCATGGTCAAGGTACCTGGTTCGATCCCCGGGGCCGATTTTTTTTTTTTTTTTTTTTTTTGCTTCTTTTTACTTGTCATTTTACCATCCTCTACGACTATTATAACATAAACAATCACAAACCAAGTAATAAAATGCCTTATTTTGCATGTTATGTCTATTGCAAAGTGCTGTGCAGTGGTTTATGTATATCCCTATGGAAAATCTGTTTCACTGACGTGTATTAAAGCTATCCTACAATATCATTAGTCCTATTAGATATCACAATTTCTCAAAATTGGCTTAGTCAATTATCTTAATTATCTTATTGTGACGTCATCTAGACGCCATTTTCTACAAATCAACTTATGGTCGTATCTTCATAACGAAATGTGATTTCTCGTTCATATTTGGCATGGTTAACGTCACTGTCATTGCAGTCATGATCCTTACCATTATCCCCATCATTATCATCATTATCATTATCATCATTATATCATCAATCATCTTCAAAATCACCAACACCATAATCATCATGAATATCATTATCATCACCATCATTATATTATCATCTTCATCATCATCACCATTATCATCATCACCGTAATCTTTTTACAATGACCGTTTCACACATTTTGCTACATTCCTGTCCTCAAGAAGCATCTCCATTCATGGCATTCTTGACTTCCTATCTTCAGTTTAGCATTTCCCCATTATTATGATCATCCTGATTACAATCATGATCGTACAAAGTGAAAGACAGATCACCTAATTCGTCATGACGAATTAAACTCTAGTTTATTTTTATTTTTCGCCCATTTTCTTGTTACCATGATTTCTCAAAAAGTTCATTCTCAATTTTCTTCAAATTTTCGTCACTGATCAGACATGTTAATGTTAAGATGTGGCATCTCATTCAAGGTCATCAGTTTATCATGACGTCATCAAGACGCCATTTTGTAAATTTACAAGATCGATTATATCTTCATAATCGATCATCAAAAATCAACTATATTTACATCACATAAACTTCACATGACGGGTCATCAGGTCATGTCCTCACAGGTCATCTAGAGGTCAGGACGTACGCGTACGCGCGCGTCAAAATTTTAAAATGCTCAAAATCACGTAGGATCAAGTCTGCACACGTTTCAGGTCATTTTGAGCATTTCAAAAATGTCCGTGCGTAAGCGTCCGCGCGCGCGTTTTACGCGCGCACAAATCGTAAATAACGTTAGAACGCTGTTTTTTTTATTGATTTGCAATCCTGACACCTTTCTTCATCATTTCCATCAATTTGGAATCAATTTCAATCAATAATAAGATCGTACGGGCGCGTTAAAGTTCGAAATCCGTGCGCGCGTCTATGGCGAAAATAACGTAAAAACGTGCAAAAACATGCCTCTACAAAATTCATTGTAGCTCGTTAGATAGTCCGTTGACCCCCAAATTTTTTGTCATCATCAGGTAGGGTATGAATCATAGATTTCATTTCATGTATCATTTCATCCTTATATACATTATGACGTCATCAAAATGGCGCCTGAAGTCAAAATTTCCATTTTTCATGTTTTGACGTCATCACATTTATGCAAATTTGGCTCTAGATTCGTAATTATTGGTCGTTTTTCTCCCAAATTTTGATATGTTATAGCTGCAACAATTCTCTACGAGACATCCTGCCACCATTATTCATTTTGATGACGTCATCACACTGAAATCTTCAATTAAAGACGACATGTCAAATTTTTCCCTATTTGCGTGTTATGTCTATGGAAAATGATTTTTTTTCGAATCATGAATCTACATGACATCGTTCTCTGAGCAGTATCTCAGTTATTTTTGGTCTATTTCCTTCCAGATTTTAATATGTTGTAGCTGAGACTATAAGCTTTTATTAGTAAGCCCTCCAATTTTTGATCAGATGTCGGGATCATGCCCAATTTTTCAGTACCAAATGGGATTTGAGAATCACGTTTTTCGTTTACGTGTTATCTCTATGGGAAATATTTTGGTCTATCGGTAAAGCACATGACTACCATGGTCAAGGTACCTGGTTCGATCCCCGGGGCCGATTTTTTTTTTTTTTTTTTTGCTTCTTTTTACTTGTCATTTTACCATCCTCTACGACTATTATAACATAAACAATCACAAACCAAGTAATAAAATGCCTTATTTTGCATGTTATGTCTATTGCAAAGTGCTGTGCAGTGGTTTATGTATATCCCTATGGAAAATCTGTTTCACTGACGTGTATTAAAGCTATCCTACAATATCATTAGTCCTATTAGATATCACAATTTCTCAAAATTGGCTTAGTCAATTATCTTAATTATCTTACTGTGACGTCATCTAGACGCCATTTTCTACAAATCAACTTATGGTCGTATCTTCATAACGAAATGTGATTTCTCGTTCATATTTGGCATGGTTAAGGTCACTGTCATTGCAGTCATGATCCTTACCATTATCCCCATCATTATCATCATTATCATTATCATCATTATATCATCAATCATCTTCAAAATCACCAACACCATAATCATCATGAATATCATTATCATCACCATCATTATATTATCATCTTCATCATCATCACCATTATCATCATCACCGTAATCTTTTTACAATGACCGTTTCACACATTTTGCTACATTCCTGTCCTCAAGAAGCATCTCCATTCATGGCATTCTTGACTTCCTATCTTCAGTTTAGCATTTCCCCATTATTATGATCATCCTGATTACAATCATGATCGTACAAAGTGAAAGACAGATCACCTAATTCGTCATGACGAATTAAACTCTAGTTCTCCTTTAACTCTGTGTTGAAGTATATTCCGGCTCCAAATAGACGATTTGTATTATGGAGGAGCATAGCTACAAAATACCCTAAATGGAAGGGATAATCTTTCACCTCGATCAGTCGCCATACGATCATTATCTCAGTATTTTGGCAGGCCCAGCACTAGGCCTAAAATTTATGAATGAAAGAAAATTGAAAAGACGGGGCACAATAATCAGTAACTTATTCTAGTAAAGTAAAAAAAAGCTGAATGAGAATGAGGAGACTAGTGACGCACCCGTATGCGCTCTCATAGAGTAATGGCCAGCCCGGAACCAAATTCGGAGTTCGATTGCGTGCCAGGAAGGGGGGGGGGTATGTTTTCCTTCATTTACTTCATACTCCTTAACCGTTAACCCATAGAAGGCCAGCTAGAGAGTTTTGAGGTTTATTTCATACATTCTAGCTGTTCAAAAATATTTTTTAGGTGATTGGTACACGTTAATCTAAAGCATTATTTTTTACCATTTGCGCGCGCAATTGAATTGATGAAATAATATAGAAATCATACATAATTAATCTGATATATCAAAATGCTGAAAAAACCCCAGAGATTAAGTCATTTTCATGCAGTTATAAGGCACAAAACATCATTGACGTGTGCCCATGTGAGCACACACGGAAATTTTTCAAACGCTTCAAACTTCCTGAAACAGTCATGTCCAAAATTGATCCTAAACCATTTTCAGCATTTTAAAATTTGGCGCACGCGCAAGTTCACTATGGCACGCGGACGTGTTATGTTTAACTTATTTCTTAAGTAATTAACTTCCATTATGCAAAATATGGTTATGAAATGACTTAATTTCTATTGTAAAGATAAAGCAAATGTAGCAAAAATTATGGTGCCGGGACAATGACCCTATCTACCACTTTGCAAAATTTTAGTATATTTGAAGAAGCCGTATTTGAGATATTATGCGTACAAAAAAGTGGGTAGAAATAAAAACCGACAAAACGTCGGGATTTTTAAAATATACAGCCTAATGTGAATGTCTAAATTAGTTAAATATTTTGTTTTTTGATACAGCGTAAGGTATGAACGATCAATAACGCGCGCGCTTCTGTGGATGCGTAAAACTTTCTTTTTCAAAATATTTATGCTCAAAAACGAACAAAAAAAACCTGCCCAAAATTATTCGAAACTATTTTGAGCATTTTAAAAGTTTGAGCGCGGGCAACTTCACCGACGCGTACGTACGCGCACGCACCCTGGTTAAATGTATTTCTTATGTAATTAACTTGCATCATGCCAAATATGGATATGTCATGACTTTCTCTTGCAGCGATATATATACGCCGGAATTTTACAAAATGGCGCCTTGATGACGTCACGATGCACTGACTGTGTTAAAAACAATTTTATGCTGAGGCAATAACCATATCTACCATTGTACCAAATTTGAGTAACATTTGAACAAGCCGGTTTGGAGATATTGCGCGTAGAAGTGGGTAGAAATAGAAATAAAATAAGAATAATGATAAAGAAAAGTTCGTACGAAAACATGAGGTGGTCTGTATTTGAAGTACAGCCCCTCTAATATATAAGGAGATGAGAATAAAAATGTCAAACTGCACTCTGATTATGCTCTAAGCCTTGTCACTCTGTTAGGACGAAGGAATCGGTTGATCTCCACTGAAAGACATGCTTCTTTCTAAGAGGTAGCTCTTAAGTTAAGAGACAGGCTTAAAGTTTCTGCATTCTTAAACGTTTAGCTGTGACAGATCAGATAAGATGCCTCTACTTATCATCGTCAAAATGACATTATTATACTTGGCATGAGCGTTTTAAAACTGAGCGCACCACTGACAGGTTTCTTTTTTCGCAGGGTGTGGGAATACTATACAAATAAAAATCTGAATGTTTTATATGTAACACGATCGAGAAGACTTTCAAAATATCAACCTAAAGCAATTTTTTATATAGCCCTGTTCATCACGACAATCACCTTTTGAAATGGGCGAACATTACAATGGTGAATCGCGTAATCAGAACATGATTAATATTGATTGATTGTGTCAAAATGAATGTTTACACATGATTTATATCATGTTTATGGGATACATATCATGAAGTTGATTGAAAACAGCCCTTGGGTTGATTTTTCTAAAGTCTTTGCGATCGTTTAAGTTTAAAAAGGGCATTTTAAATGGATTAATATAATGTTGATGCAACGAACAAAGATGAATTTTCTGTATATTATATATATATATTATATATATATATATATATATATATATATATATATATATATATATGTATGTATATATATATATATATATATATATATATATATATATATATATATATATATATATATATGTATATATATATATATATATGTATATATATATATGTATATATGTATATATATATATATCAGTCAATCTAATCAGTCAATCAATCAAATGAATTTACTTGTATCCTGCATTTCATCAACTCTCTATCTACATGTCCACATCCAGTCATTAATTAATCTATACGCATCAAGCAAGTAGACATCCAATCAACCCAACAATTATTGTTCATATGAATTCTACTTCAGCCAATAGTAAAAATACCAATAAGTATACAGTTATCAATATTCATTTAGGAAGAGTCAAGGTGTCAAAGAGGGGTTACTTTACTATTGGGGTAGACTGCACTACCAAAGAAGCATATATATACCCTATATCACTTGATCTTAAGGACATCAAGGGGGGGGGGGGGGGGGGGGCTAATACTACTCACCATCTCATGATACTCAACTTCTTGATCTTTTAGGACATCCATGAACTCAGTCTGCCAGTGAGGGGCTACCATGACGTCAACGGGACTACCGACATGTCGAGGGGGCTTCCACATATCAACCTGTCGGGGAAGGAAAAACAATCATATTAAATAACAGTATTGGTCGTATTTCAGTCTGATATTATAGTATTGGACTAATTGTGACTAGTTGACAGAAAGGTTATTATATAGAGAGAAAGAGACAGAGGAAAAAATAAAGTGAAAATGGGAGATAAGTAGAGGAAGAGGAGGGAGAGGAGGAGGAGAGAGAGGGAGAAAAAAAAGGACGGAGGATAGGGAGGGAAGGAAGGAGGAAGAGAGATAGATATAATGTATAGAAGGGGAGAGAAAGGGAGACAGAGCCATAGACAGAGAGAGAGAGAAAGAGAGAGATAGAGAAAAGGAGGAGGAGGGAGGGAGGGACGGAGAAAGAAGAGGTTGGGAGAGAAAGAAAGAGAGAAGAAACAGAGACAGAAAGAGATGGGGAGAAAGTAAGAGAGTGCTTTTTTTTTCCTTCAAAAATCTACATTATGATGGGCAAGAGAGAGAGAGAGAGAGAGAGGTATAAATGTAGAAAGGCATGACAGAGAAACAGGCAGAGGAATATAAAAAAGAAGGAAAAGGGCGAAAAGGAGGAGAAGATGGAAAACCTACAGAGATACAGATAGATATTATTGAGAGAGAGAGAGGGGGGGGGGGGGATATCATCTCCTTTCCTATAAAGCGTCTACATCTAATTCAGCAAATGTATATTAAGAACCAGTGTATGGTGTTTATACGCAGCAGGTTTTGTTACTAACTTTATGTTCACTTCATGTACATGTATTATATTTTGTTCAGTTCCTATCGGATCTAATGTCCGCAAGCTATAATCATGTCCAAATGCTTTTAACAACCGACGGCTATAACAGAGTCTCCATTGGGAAGCATTGTCGATTAATGAGGTAATTCTTACTTCCCCTTGATGATAATTATCCTCTTTCTTACATCGCCTTTAAAAAAACTTGTTCTATTTTTTTTATGAGAGCCATTATAGCGTCCATTTTGATTGCGGATTCGATACCAAACGAATGTTTTGCAAAAAAAGGGGGAAAAAAAGGGGTTCTCGCTTTAGCTCTATTTATGACTTTCCACATACAGAGTGATAATTATACTAGTAGTTGTTTGCTATTTCATCGGCTTTGGGGCTGAAAATTAGAAATGTATCTTGTTTTCAGAGATCTGACACTAATTACACCGTCAACAGAACCTGAGTCCCTCTTTGAATGGCGTGTGCAAATAATGATAACATTTTTATGCATTTTTATGCACAGAAGAACGATATTTTTATTCTTGTGAGAAAAACAAATCACCACGGTGCAAACGATTGCACAGTTCTGGGTTTTTTTTTACTGATCCCTTTTAACTGTTTCAATTTGTCAAGTAACTTTCTGCTATACTAAATTGCTTTAAACTGCTCATTTACAAAAACAAAATCACGAATCTCATTCAAGAACTTTGCCAGAACTCAGCAATAATATCACCCCTATCGGTAAAGATGCTTAAATGAAACATGAATGTGATACGTACAGAATATTTCAGGCAAAATAATTTGATCTCTTGCATTTCTTCGCCGATTGATATTCACATTTTCCTATTTTTTTCATGCAGATATAAATGGACTATTGCATTTCTTCTGTTTATCTTGTTTGTTGTTTTGACATTATTGAATGTGATGTGGAGCTCCTAGCAAAGATTACCGAAATGAATGAAACTCATATTGCCAAATATCAGAATGATTTGAAACCACTTTAAGAAGTTTCAAGGTTATATAGAGGAATCGCCATGAAAAGAGAGCACTGACCCCCTTTTCAAAGATCTCATCGTTTATGAATCACGTCAGACTTATTCAAATTTGCATTTGTGAAATGAAAACTTTCATTTTATTACGTCATATCGTAGATTTCATGTCTTGCCATTGAAGATATATATATATATTGCGATAAAACATTCACTGTTTCTTTCTTCGCCATTGTCAAGTAATAGCAATAGAAATCGGTATAATGACAATTACTTTGCAACATATATTTTGGTATTCAACGTAATCAGTTTAAAAGAAAGATATACTTACATTTTTTGGTCTTTCTTAAAAGGGTTAAGAGAAAGATAAACGCTGGATAAAGATAAAGATAAACCAATCAAGACACCCCCTCCCCCAAAAAACCCCAAAACAAAACAAAAACAAAACAAAACAAACAAACAAACAAACAACAACAACAAAACACACGCACACACACACACACACACCAAAAAAAAAAGTGTTTTTCCAAAAGGAAATCTGTATAGATAATCATGGCAATTTTGACGCGTTTTTTTTAAAGGTTCCATTGTCAATTGAAAATAAAAAGGCACACAAAATTACTGCCGCAGTCAACAAAAATCTTCTTAAATAGCCTTAAAACCGATTAAATCCCACTCTACAAGATGTTGTTGATTTCAACACTAGAAATAGATTTAATTACCATTCAACCACATGGGATGGATTTCAAATAGGGGAATTCCCTTGGAAGTTTAATTACACACCAGGGGATTTCCCCCTGTGTGCTATCCTTGCACACACAAATTATTTATTGTTTATAACCGCCGACTAATTGCTGCTTTATGATAGTTTCCTGTTGGCAAAAATCTGTTTTCTGCCGATATATAGGGTCATTCTTTTGGTTCTGTAATTTACGAACTTTTCGATATCTGTCATCGCCTTTGGTAGAGACATTGTCATTTTAATTGGCAAATTTATTTAGTTTCCGCTCTGAAATAGTTTTGAATTTAGAAAAAACACTACTGCCTGGAAAAAGGAAAAAATGTCTGGGACTTCCAGACCCAGACATATCCTGCCATATATTCAATAGATCATTTTAGTTTAGTGACTGAGAGGGTGTGGTCTTTCAAATAGTGAAACGTAAATGATGAGGTATATTTTGTGTAGATGATTAGAAATACCTGCACTATATGTCACCTATACTCAGGTCGGTGAGGGGGGGGGGGTACTCCCTTTTTTCCGAAGTTCGTAATTCCGAGATTTCATAATTCCGAAAACGAAATTCATATACCAGGGGGTTCATAATTCCGAAAATGAAATAGTCGGCAGGAACATTATGATCCCTATTTAGTTTTTAAAATTATGAACCCTATTTCATTTTCGGAATTATGTAGAGGTGTCGTAGTCGAGTGGTTCAATCACTTGACTGGGAATGCAAAGGCGCTTATGCCCTTGAGCAAGGCATTTTATCTACATTGATCCTCTCCACCCAGGTGTTAAATGGGTACCCGGTAGGATGCGAACGTCATTGTGGTTGGATTAGCATGTGCGCGCTTGGAAACAGGCGACTGGCTGGAATGCTCCCCAGAGGAGTGGAGAATGTGCACTGTAATGTGCAGAATCGCAACTGAATCCAGTGACCGGGGTAATAATGCTGTAAGCGCTTTGGTCGGTTACATTATAACTGGTAAGGCGCTATAAAAGAAACAGCTATTATTATTATTATTATTATTATTTCATTTTCAGAATAAATGAACCTTAATTCGGAGTAAACGAACCTTCGAAGTAATGAACCTTCGGAATTGCCAACCTTCGGGAAAAAAGACATGTAACCCTCATGTCAGGGCGTCGCATGGGAGAAGATGTGAGAGGCTCTGTTGGACTACATTAACCGATAAGTTTGTCGACAGAGAAACGAAAATTTTACACCCCCAGAGTCCTCTGATTTAAATATTTGCAGAGTCAAAGATAAAGTAAATACCGACACCTACAGATTTACCAATGCTCCTGCACGCAATGTCATCAGCATATCCTAACAATATCTTAATGTTTATAAGGAGTTGGCAAAGGGTAAAAAAAAGATCCAAAATGAAAAATAAAAATATGTTAATCTCACATTTCCGATGCAACATGGTGAACCACTTGAAAACTGAAAAGAATCAGATACTTTTCAGCCAACAAAACCCTCACCCCACCACTCATCCTAACGTACAACCATAATTTGGATGTCTATTTACAATACGATTAAGGAGATAATATAATAATTTGTTAACATCCTTTTTTTAATAGGGAAAAATGAACTTCCTATCGTCATTTGTAAACCCTTCCATATACTTTTAAAATCAAACAATGACATTGGTACAACATTCCGCTAGCCGGATACGACTAGGCGTATACTGCATAGGGGTGGGGTTACTTTGAAGGGGGTTGATACTTACCCGGTTTTCCCATACTTCTGCTAAAGTTTTAACCCATAAGAGATCCTCTTCAGATTGAGGTGCTATACGGATGACTTTATAGCTGAAAAATAACAAATTCAGATTTGTTTAAAACGAGTTAAATGCAATGTACATTATTAATAATGGGTATGATATAATAGATCTGACAAAAAAAGTGTCTGCTCAAAAAATGTGCTTGATATCACAGGACTCAAGCTAAATGTTAGTGGGACAGAGATAGAAAATTACACTAGGTCGGGTTGGGTTGGCCGGGGGGGGGGATATCCAACCAGATTTAGACATGCTCTTGCACATGAAAAGATGTACCGATGGTACCGTAATAATGAATTCACCTCAAATGCTTATTAAGGATGTGGGAATTAATTTTTCCTGACAAGTACATAATAAAACCTGCTAAACGCATATAAAATCAATATAGCTAGTTATATAGTGAACATGGGGGAGGGGTGATAGAAATCCTTCTGAAAGAATAGGAAGAGCATCAAATGATTTGTAGATTATGAATATCTACAGAAATGATAGTGCTCATGGAGAATAATATTATTTTAATTCAAGTACACGACATTACTTTTAATGGATGTACTTATGATGTTTTAACATGTTTAACGGATACTTAATCTTGCGTCTACAGTCACTCTGTTGTGCTTACACAATGTTGGTCAGTTTGTAAGAGAGCTGGATCAATGTTATTTATAACTATCAGTGTCGCATTTTAGATGTATACCCTTTTATACCCCATCACCTAATCGCTAGGTCAATTCATTTATTTTAATTAAATATATTCATAAATAGACACTAGCATGGCTGGTTTCAATCAAATTTTAATGGATTGAACTTGAACTATGTAGTGCATGTAGTGCGAATGATTTGAACAAAACCATCATTGTGAGAAATGTTATATCGCAGAAAAAGCTTGATCATGAATATCATTACTTTCTGAACTACTTGAGGATTGAGGTATGAGAGGCATAATGTTGACAATTTAAAGTGTAGGATTACTGACAATTCCAGTCAATCACTCATTGCAAAAATCGTTTTTCTGTCATCCTTTCCCTAGACAATTTATGAAATAAGGAATTCGAGTTTTTTTTTCTAAATGATTTTGTTTAATGTATGCAAGATATCGAAAATTGGAAATCTCATACAATCTATGAAATGTCATATTGACAAATGGATAGACATGAGCCGGTGTAATACTGAACGTGTATAATGTATTCATGAGAAAAATAAAAGGAGGGGGTGGGGGCTCTTTAAGTTTGCAAAAACAAAAATCTTCTGAAATTATACGAGGTATGACGATAAAGTTATCATCGCAGCAAACGACTTGGAAATCAAGTTTGATTGCGCTAGAAGTGTAAGGGCCCTTAGGATAAATATATCCGGTTACATGTACGCAACTTCATGTATGCGCTGCTTTGACCCAAAGCTAATGGTGCAATGATTATTATCCATGTTTATACAATATATTTTATGATTTTTTTTAAAGAGAGATCCAGAGCCTTTCCCAGGGTCGCAGAACATTTCAGCTGGAAAATAATAAATTTAATCATCTCAAACGATTGGTGTGGAAAGTGTTCAGTTTCTGCAGTACACATAATGATCATTGACTTGTGTGTTTGTTTGTTTGCTTGCTTTGTCGTGCAAAAGTATCCTCTTCGATAACGTATCCATTTATGTTTTTTTTGTCACACGCATCCCACCCTCTCAAATAAAACTTCTTCCGAAATCTATAGTATGAATTTTAAAATATAAATATTCTCTCCTTTCGTTTTAAAATTCAAAGAAATTTACATGAAGATCTTAAAAGATCAAATAGTTGAATTCTGAAATGTAATATCATGCGATATTTGAAAGTGAAAGTATTCGGGAAAATATTTAATAATTCCGAATTCAGATGATGAATTATTGTTAGTTACCTGTATGACTGTATAAATATAAATTCTCAGTATGATTTTAAAACTAACAATTTTTGAGAATTGTTCCTCGACTCACTGTTCGGATTTATTCTTGAACTTTCTTTGCTTTGATTGATCACGGTTTGCCCGACCTCGTCCTACGCAAGCAACCGATTCTTTTACATACGACAAAATGTTTCCCCGCGAGACAATTCAGAAAAATATAATGTAAGATCGCCTCGTTCCTAATCTCCATCTCCCTTAATTCTGCAAAGATAATAAACACATCTTCCTAATTTTCACGCGTTGTTATTCGATATCATGTGATATTATCATCGGCAGACGACAAGGTGTGGCAGGAAAGATGTAGCTCGCACCAAACCGTGCATCCGGCTTGAATGGTTGCCATAGCGACGGCTAGACGCCTACTAAGGCTTATACAGGGAGTCACAATACAAGTTTCCTTTAGGGCTGAACGCACTCGAACCTTGAAACACCCGTTTCAAGGCTGACAGGTTGAAGGCGGGAAAGGGCATCATGTTTTAGCGCCACTTAATTTTTTGTCATGTCCCTCATCAACACGATGACAGATTCCTAAAATATCTCAAAACGTCAAAGTCAAGGACGCCGAGGCAATAACAGACATATCATTTATAATTTGACGGTCAATTTTTTTCTTCACCTCTTAGTATAATGTGAAAGCCTCCCACTCTAAAACATAATTTGGAATTTCAAAATTCCTTGCTTCTATTGATCTTTTATTTATAATAAAAATGTCCAATTGCTAAGCTGTATATTGATCCGTTCTGCGTAAACAATATATTACTCCATACATGGACATCTGTCCCATTTACATCATGGAGCGGCCTCTACCATATATTGTGCTTTTTAAATATGTTTTTGCGCCAGACACACCCTGGCAGCTCTAAACAAGGCAGACATTTATAATTTGGCCTCAGACACATTTTAAAAATCTTGACCTACATTTTTTTTTACAAAGTAAAGAATTGATATATATAGAATAGATAGAGGTGAATAGAGAGACCGCCAGATTATTTTTCAAAAATTGCATGAGAGAAGAGGCCATAACTCATATGTCCGATAGTAGAGGACTCCCCCCCCCCCTTGTCAATTCAGCGATTGACCGTGTAAAATGCCTATTTAATTCCAATCTACCTACTATCGATTTATAACCTATATTTGATAATCAATTTGATCACAGTAAGGCCTTCCTTACCATGTCAATTGGCGGTGACTGAGGCAACAGATATAATATGTTAGACAGATTTGATGACCAGAGATTTGTGAACTTATGTTGAGCATGACTCGAGTTCGGAATCTTCAGCCCTCCTAGCTCCTCCCGACAAAAAAAAAATCATTTTAATGAAAGGGTGTAAAGCAAGATAAATAGAGTACAGGCATAACAGATAAGGAACTTGAAAAAAAAGCATAATGGAAATATTTATATTGAAGAGAATGCGGGAGGAGAAAAGGAGAGAAACAAGGGACAACTGAAGAAAGAAATTTAGAAATAAGGGGAAAAAAACAAGAAGAAAAAGAAGAAGAGGAGGAAGAAAAAGAAGAAAACAGAAGAACAACAAAAAGAAGAAGAACAAGGGGAAAATAAAAAGAAGAACAACAATAAAAAGAAGAAGAAGAAGGGAGAAATAATAAAATTAAAAGTAACGCGTAAAAGATAAGAAAATGAATCAATATCTTAAAGGAAAGGATCGAATTAAGGGGGAAAGAGAAGAAGAAAAGAGAACAGAACATGAAGAATACAAAGAGGAGAAAATAAGAAGGAATATGACGAAGAGGAATGAGAAGAGTTATAAATCCCTTTTATGCTAATGCTTTACAATCCAAACTATTTTGATATCTTATTCAAAGACCCTGTACGAAAAATTATGTATCAGCATGACCGTATATGATGGACAAATGTTAGAATAGTAAAATAGTTCGGGAGTAGTTATTTGAAGAGCAAAAATGTTTTTACGAACCACTCAACAATAATAATTAGAACTGACATAATTATACCAGTTAATTCCAAGCTGGTTAATCAAATCATCTCACCCTACATGAAGGAGATCGGGGATCAAACAAGTTAATCTATAACTTCGTCAAACATGTCAAATGTGCTCCTATCAACCTACATTCTGTATTGTAATCACGTTACCGTTATTCATGAGAAGACGTCACCCAGACATGCCAATAAGTTTATTCCCGATTTTCTTTCGAATGGAAGCTGCCCGACTAAATTCTTTTGGTTAAAATTTTGAGATTTCTGTAAATTCTGTTTCTACAAATAGAAAGGCATGTTTTTCGTTGACCTCCATGTGAAAAATAAAGTGTCAAATGTACGGCCGTTGTTGTCAACTTTTTCTCCACTTTGCTAGAATTTCTCGAGCGAAGACAAAACTTATGTATTGAAAATATATAGATTAAAAAATGCCCCATCTAGGCGGACTGCCTATTTTATATTTACACATAAGTCAATGGAGAAATTTTGGATTAGGTTTGGGTTGAGGGATTACCGATTAGTGAGTTAAAAGAGAGATTTACTCTATTTTTGAAGTGCCTTTACAAAACCTACAAAGAAAATATTGAACGCAATCATCTTTACATTATTCTAAAATTATGACCGATTCTGTACTTGTTTTACTTAGCCATCTTACCATTTTATAACATCTACAAGAAGTTACTTCTTATTTGAAGACCTTTCTTTGCTTAGATGATGAAATGAAAGTGAGAATAGGGAAGAAGATGCAGATGGGAGAAAGAGGAGAGAGTGTGGCATTGGTAACTTAATTGATAGCATAATTACATTGAGTAAATATGGTAAATTATTTGATTAATTTGATTATACAGTAGCGTTGATTAATGTGTGGTGCCATTGACTTAAATTATCCGTCACAAAAACCGCAAGTATTAATAAACAACGAAATCACAAGGAATTTTTGCCAAAAAAGTACTTTTGTTTGTTTGATCAATTTTATTTCTGCGTTCAATAGCATGATACAAAATATAACAATATTACAGAAAAAAATATATAAACACATTGTCAGACATTTACATTTACTTCTTAAATACAAAGAAAATATGTATACAATATGGGAAATTAACATTTTACAATTAACAGGATTTTGAACGCAGGAGTCCTTTTAAAAAGGCTTAACGGTGTCCGTTTGTAACACATAATGTGTATCATTTTGGTTAGAGGCGGATCCAGGATTCTCTAAAGTGGAGGGGGGGGGGGAGGGGGAACAATTCAGAAAAATCTCTGACGACCCCCCCCCCCCCCACCACCACCACAAAAAAAGTCATTACTATTTAATTTCCGTGTCTAACGTTTGAAAGGGGCAAAATAACTCAAGGGGGGGGGGGGGGATTTTTTCTACTGTGTAATTAAAGTATGCCACTTGGATTTTAAAGGGGGCACGGGTGCCCCCCCCCGCCAAATCCGCCAGAGATGTTGGGCAGTTAAGCGATGCGTCGAGTTGAGAGCCGAATGGGAAAGGGAAAGAGAATTCCCTGTCGCTATATATAGGTCGATCAAAGGGGAGATAATCTGAATAAAATCAGATTGATCTAAGATATTGGAACTTGAAGCCCTTGGAGAACTTGTATACTGAATCGTTCAGTCAAAGGTTTTTATTTAGTACTACTGGAGAAGCAATTTCATCTTAAAAGAAACCGTCGAGAAGATACTCTGAATGCTTGTACGTGGTAGATAGGAAATATTGTGCATTATGAGGTTTTCGAATCATAAAAATTGCAACTTACTGAATACCACAAACACAGAAAGGACTGTTTACAGACGGCACGTGGATTTTCTTACAAAAAATGAATTCGGCCGTTCAGTTTTCTTTTTACAAATGAATCAAACTTCATTACCAAAAAAGGACATTATGCAGATAATTCTACTCATTGGCAAAAAAAAAGAAGTAAAGAATATCGTTATTGATGTGACGTTACAATGATAATGTCATATTTAGTTCTTCACATTTTGACTGATCGTTATGTACAATATTTGTTATGTTATGACTTTATAACTGCTCATTCCGTATTCGTTTTAAACTAAATTAATATGTCGCAGCTTGCATAGGGTCATGCCAAAAGAGTCGCATTCATTTTCCTAGTATTATTTTATTTTGGGACTCGGCTTAGTCAGAAAGTGAATTCATTCATGATCACGTGGAGTGGAGGTTGAATCACCCATTTTCATTCATCGCCTGGTAAAAGCTTTCGAGGGAAAACCTAATGATTTTTGCCGAATTTTACAAAATCGCTCACGAATCTAACGAATTTCCACTTTATCCCACTCCCGGTGGGATTATTTTAAAAGTAGCTTGTGATTTAGTATGATTCCGTTGTTGTTTCCAATACAAGAGAGCGTGGCTGTGCTGTCATGGGCCTATAGTCCACATCATGTTTATGTAGGTTAAACACACTTAAATTGTCAGCTATTTGCCACTGGCACTGTACTTCTGTTTTATCATAATCATCAGTGTTGATGAACTGGCACCATAGCAGGCCTACCATTCTGGGTAGTGCCGTTGCAGATCATCTATCTGTATGAGCCTGATAATTTCTCTTAATTACATAGAACTGATGAACGGCAGATCATGTCCAAGAAAGTATTCTACCAACTCATCAGAAATATGAATTGACAAGAATTCTGAATTCAGATGTAAAGTGGACGCTTTACGTACATGAATATTGCAGAACTAGTGGTCTACTTTTTGATGATAGTAATTTTGCCTGAAACTTTCCAATATCAGCGTGAAACGTCAAAATCGATTGTAGTGATACAAGTCAACAAACAAGCGAACACAAATGAATGAAAACAGTTGCCACATAATCATCACTCAAATATATACCTGTAGGGCTGTTATTATATTTAATCACTTTTTTCATACATTATTATTTTTTGTTTTTACTCGCAAGAGGTGTGAAACAATGCCCCAAGGACAGAACAAAACTTCTGCGCCATCGTCATTCAGAATTCAGAAAACCTGAATGAAAACTCTCCAATTCCCGGAAGACTTGAAATATGGCCGGAAATGAAGTTGATTTATTAAAAACATCCCTTGGTTATCAGGGAAATAATTTTTGTCTTGAGTGAGATTTCTGGTCGCACACTCATAATTAGATACACCGGACTAAGGCTCAATCATCGCATGTAACCATGGCTAGTAGTATAGGTAGAGGATACGGTGTATTTCACTTCTCTCTTATCAACGTTAACATTCTTATTTCTATATCCTCATACCTTATTCGCTACATTTCCGGCATAATCAAAACAGCCTCTCCATTTATATGGATGCACCTAAGCTTCTTTTCTTTTTCCTTCTTTCTATCGCTTTCTCACAATCTCTCTTTGTGGCTTTCCTACACTCTAAAAAAACCTTAAGTATTAAATCACCAATTAAATGGGCTGAAGAGTGACAACTTTTTCAAAATGGTAGATTAACAATTTTAACATTCTGGATGCAACACAATACAAGTTGAATCCAGCATGTTAAAAGTGTTAATCTACCATTTTGAAAAAGTGGTCACGCCTCGGCCCATGCATTTAAATGTGATTTAACACTTTAGTTTTTAGAATGAACTCTATCACTCCTGCCCCTGTCCTCTCTTTGTTCTCTCTCTCTCTCTTTCTATGTCCTGCTTTCTTCTTCTTCCTCTCTCCCTCTCTCTCTTCTTCTCAATCTCTCCAACTCTCTCTATATTTCTAAGTGATGTCTCTGTTTCTTGTTTTCTGTCATGTCTCTATACCCTCTTGGTGGTGACATTTTCATCATATTTGCAGCATTAGTTGACCGATCTTGTAAGATTTGTTGGGGTGAAATGAAGATTGAGTGAGATCTCGTGTACCGACATTGATAAACTATTGTAATAACATCGGGGGATCATGTCTGAAACAAGGAGTATAATATGCCGACATATTATTTCCCGTCACTATGTTGCGCATAATACACCGGTTATATATTCGATTCTTTCTTCACTCATTCATTTCTAAAAACCGTTTGAATGATTGATTTTTCTCATGTATTCCAAAAGCTAATAATAGGAATGTTTACAAAGTATAGGGATATTCGGTCAAGGGAAGTAAGCCCCCCCCCCCCCCTCCGGAGAAATTGTCCCCGTATACACCTATGTATAGACCTCCACGACATGACAAGCAGGTCGAAAGGGTACAGGAGAAAACAAGTGAATTGTCCTCGTGATTTAAAGACTGTGTGAACGCATTACAAAGTACTGCATGTGTTGAGACAAAACCCAAGCATAATAAATAACCTACAAAAATAAAAATAAATCTACTGCTGTTTCAGCAGCGAGGTTATTGGTTATCAAAGATGCATGATTGGATAATGACAGCATGGTCTTATCTCCGTATACTATAGGGTAGCCACAACAGTATTAATTTTTTCCACAGGGCCCTACAAAATTATAACCCTTTAGCATTAAGTACCCAATAAATACAGCTTTTTCAAGAAGGACCTTGTCCAAGGATGTCAGCACCCCGAGAAGGAATCGAACCCAGGACAATATTTATGAAAGTCAAGAATCTTCATCAACTAACCACAGGGCTCCCAATGAATAAGCAATACAAATATGAAATTTCGCTGTAAGGCAGACATTTCAACAGCGATATTATTGGTAATCAT
The DNA here is from genome assembly GCA_025617745.1 of Heliocidaris erythrogramma. Classification (NCBI taxonomy): domain Eukaryota; kingdom Metazoa; phylum Echinodermata; class Echinoidea; order Camarodonta; family Echinometridae; genus Heliocidaris; species Heliocidaris erythrogramma. The sequence continues at coordinate 51,544,454 of CM046855.1, read as the reverse complement.
GAAAGAGGGTATACCTCCATAATTATTCCCCCTCAGGAAATTATGACGCATCGGCGAGCCTCCCTATTATATAAAGTTTTATTCCCTATCTCACATTATCGGAAATCATATCCTGATCCCAGGTCGCGACAAGTTGAATGCAAAGTTGACCGACACAGGGGCCACCAGAGACTGTATTTTAGGAACATCGTGAGTTAAAAATACAGTTATATCGTGTGGCGTAGCGTGGGTCCTGGGATTGACAGGGCACCGGCATCATTCGGGGGGGGGGGGGGGGGGGGGAGAGCAATGATACGTGATGAAATGGTATAGTTAAAAAGGCCATCGACTAGGGGATGGTGTCGGAGGGGGTCGTAGGTCGTACAGCGTCTTTTATTCACGTTCCCTTTCTACCTCTTCCTATTTTCTCCCTCTTATTTTTTCTCGCCATTTGACGAAGGATGGGGGGAGGGAGTGACCACCTACGCCATTGGCTACATTATCTGTCTCCTATTATCCATTCACTCCTGTGTCATGAAGAGGTGACAAAAATGCATGCGAATATGATGCAGGGGGAAATGTTCTCCGACTCTTACACTGAAAGTGCAATTATATATATTAAAAAATCATATATATGGGAATTATTCATGAAATCTAAACTCACATTAAAAGTATAACAAAATCGTACTTCAGATAGTCAGACGTCCGCCATCACATTGATTAGAAATGCTGAGGGTTAATAAGGCGTAACAGGTATAACAGGTCGAATCAAACATTATATTTCACCTATTTTTTGTATTAACTTGATAGTATTACTGCAGCTGGGATATAACATGACAATTCGTAGAGCAACTCAATAATCTACATATCAATGATAAACGAATGAACTAGGTCTATTAGAAAGACAGTTCACTATCAGTAGATAAAACTTATTCCGGCATAAGAAAGAGGAAATTGTCCAAATACTGTTACGTGCAAAATTCAAAATTGTACAAAATTATTCAAAAGTACAGAACTATATATATAGCTACATCATTACGCTTAATACGATCACACACTTCGTCACTATCATTCATTCGATCTCCTGAAGTTATCTTCTTACTGGACATATGATGATTCCTTAAAAAGGTGATTAACCCTAGAGGATGCCTAGCATCAAAATCGAGAGAGAAATAAAAGGAGATGAAGACAAAAGGAATAAGAAAAAAAGATAATCGAAACTATACTCACTTGTCATAACGAACAGCTGCGAAGGCTAGCCCGAATAGGGAGAGAGAGACGAGCAGAAAATACCCCCTCATAGTGGTCCAACTACTCGTCATAGTACTGACTCCAAGTGAATAAAGCAATCGAAATCCCCACCAAAAAAAAATCCACTCCCGAAATGCTCAGTATCTTTTTCAACCGCGCAATGACATGATGTCGCAAACGGACCGAGTTGACATCTTGATTATCAAACACTCAGTATTACTGACGTCATACTTATCTCTCGTGAAGGTCGGGAGCCCGAAACAATAGGTAATTGTCTGAGGTTTTACCGAGAACAATCCAGCAACGGGCTCTGTCTCTGGTGCGGTCACGGCGCACACCTCGATAAAAGCGATTTGGTTGTTTCTTTCTTTTTCGAACGAGAAAACCGTGGCAACTTGGCAAAGTGATTAGAACTTATAGGGTTTGACGCAAGAGTCAGCAGATTAAAAATAAAAGATGATTAAGACTTAAAGTCTGTTTTGAGATGTTGATGCACACGTTAGCAGGCTTGTAGATAAGGATCAAAATGTGCGTAAAGTTTGCGCTCGATATAATAGGATAATCATATAATGACGACATAAGCGTTATCAGATTATCAACTATTGTTGGAGTTGCCTGCGATTGTTTCATAATTTCTGAATGTCAAGGATCGAAGAGAGTTGTCGCATGGAGCTCACACACACCCAATGTGATATTTGGCAGAGGATACCGTTTTGTTTGAGGCACTGTCGTCCGCGGTACTACTGTTTCTAGCCTTAATTCATAAAATATTCTTGCATTTTTTTAAAATTTAAATATTCATACTTGGAGCAAATAATACCATATTTTTTTGCTCCAAATAAATATGATGGCTGACAATGATTAAGATGAAGCTTGAATTAGACTGATTGTTCTTTTTCATCAAATAGATTGTGCAAGGTCTGTTTATTGTTTATTCAATGTTTGGTTGACATGCGTACTAATTCATCATGATACTAAGTTGGAACAAACTTTTTTATTAGCTCTAAGCGAAAATGTTATTGAATGCATTCAAAGGTAGCTCTTTCATTTCTATTTGTTTTATAAACTAAGTTGCAAATCTTACTTTTAAAAAACAACCAAGCAAATAATTCTAAAGGGAACTAATTCACTAAGATGTTTGTTTGTTTTTGACAACATGCTGTCTATGACACGTGGGCTGATTTCTTTTGTTTGTTTGCTTGTTATATCATTATATTCTAAAATTGTCCCTTTAAAGCGTAGACGTCTGGGTTTTTTGACCGTTTCTGCTGTTCTAGCAGACATCATTTTGGTGTGGTCCAGGAAAGTGACCTTCTGTATCACCATGCTTTGAACAAAATATTTCTATTCCACAAAACTGACCTGACAATCGGGTTGTCAGTTGCTCAAGTCAGCAGGAAACGTATAGGGCTCACACTTGATCTTCGGGCCAGCTGTCTCCAAATTTATCCTCTGATATTCACTATGAAACATGAAAGAACAAAGAGATTTTTTTTCAGTCGAAAGAGAAACCTAAGGAAGCAACGACGTGCGATGAAAATGTAAATAGTTATTAGAGTTATTTATGTGGAAAGTGCATTAACGATTGGGAAAGGAAAATTTAAATTAATACTAATTTGCAAACCGCCGCAGAAATTGAAATCTGCTGAGAAGGAGGAAAAATTACATCAAATTGAAATCTGCTGAGAAAGAGGAAAAATTACATTAAAAAATTTGTCATATTATGAAATGATCATTGTAATGAATGCCGAATGTAAAGGTAAACGAACGAGAAAGAAAGGAAAGGGGGAGAGAGGGATATAAAATGCCAGATGAGAGTGGGAGAGAGAGAGAGAGAGAGAGAGGGAGATGAGAAAGAGAGGGAGATGGAGAGAGAGAGAGGGGAGAAAAGAGAGAGAGGGGGAGAAGAGAGAGAGAGAGAGATGGAAGTAAATATATTATATATATATATATATATATATATATATATAGGGACAGAGAGAGAGAGAGAGAGAGAGAGAAGGGTGAAGGTGAAGGTACACGTATTCACCTCCGTTTCTATATTGTTATCACTCGTTGAGTGAAATAACTGTAATTTATCCCGGTAATTTATCAACTCAAATGAAAAAATACACTATTCAAAAGTCTTTCATAACAATTTAAAATGTTATCGCTCTGTCGGTGAGTTGTTATTATTATGACAGAGGATTACAATTACAATTCAACGGGACGGGGGGGGGGGGGGGTGTGAATATGTCCTCGCCCCGAGCAAAATGGAAAATACATAAAGGGAAAGAAAACAACGCGAGGATATTATGCATATTGCACCTCTGATTCCGTTATTGCTGGTCATACTCTTCAACCGAAGACTAGTGTTCCCCATTAGGGGACCAACGCTATTAATACATGCCATAATATGGGTGAGACCCGAGTGGGATTATTGTCATTTTCTTTTCAAACTCCAAGACTCGATGATATTTTGACGTAGTAAGCGTAATAAGATATTAGGATAAAATGGTGATCAATTTAAAGACGGCAAGACATCAATGCTCTATCATAGATCTGTTAATCCATTAACGATTTGATTTTACCAGCATTATTTTTTCTTCTTCAAATTATTAGTGTCAGCTGTTGGTTTACATATTTCACGGAGATAGCATCTTTAAATACTATTTTTGGATAGCATTTACTATCTATCGTCCCCCTTGAGCCCATGTCATTGGTTATCATAGTAATTCGGTGTAAATCCACATGATCACAATTCACAATGGGCCTCATAATCATCACAAAGTACTTCATATGTACAACCAGCGCTGCACGTTTCGCAAAATGTTGGAAAACTATATAGCCTCAAACTAATAATCGCTTTAATATTTTGAATCACCAGTGGGACATAATCATGCACTTTTGTTTTTAATTAACCGTCTAGGATCGACAACATGTAGTTGCAAATATTCAAATTCTTGCTTATATTGCGGAGATAGATGGGGGGGGGGGGGGGGGGGTTAGGGCACAGGAGGCACTTCATCTATTGACCAATTCTTATATCATCATAATTGTAATAAAAGCTGTAGCATGCCTGAAGTTTCGAAGAAAATTCCAATCGGTTGCTACCCCCCCCCCCCTCCCCCAACAGATTCTAGATCCAACCCAGTGTATTTTGATCTTCGACTTCAACCTGTCCACTAAAAAGGACATTACAATGATAACTCGGGTCTTTACATTTGATTCAACATAGAGGGAGCCAGAGTGTGGATGTCTTTGGAAGCTTTTGACCTCAGATTTGACTTATTCAAGGTCGGCTACTTCTTCTCTTTACGAGTCTATAATTATTGGGGTTATCTTTAGAGAGGTACTTCAACATATTTTCTTTTATTTATTCATTGATTTATCTTATTTTCAGTTTAATATTTTTTTATTATTTTTATTTATTTACGTATTTATTTATTTCTATTTGTTATTATTTTGTTTTAAATTATTATTTATTTCTTTATTTGTTTATCATTTTTTTTTTTGGGGGGGGGGGGGGGGTGGGGTGTGATCCCGTACCTGTATGTCATGGGTAGGGTTTGATAAGTCATACAATAGTTTTTCTCAACTATTATTGAAACAAAAAACTTTCTTTCCGTTTCTTTTCTCACATGTTTCTTGATTATTGTAAGGCCATAATCTTTCTACAGGTGTATTCGTATTTTGCCGTTGTTGCTTTTGCTATTTTTCTACTTATTCCCTGGGTGTCCTTAGGGGGGGGGGGGGGACTAAGGGTGTGTGAATTCTCCACTCATTTAAAATTTCTTTCGAAAATCCTATTTTGTATTTAAAATCATATTCTGCATGAACAAAATTTGTTGGAAATTCGGTCTTACACCCCTCTCGCAATGAAAAAAAAATGGTCTAGTGAACGAGTCTTTTTTTTAATTCTTTTTTTTTGCGTTTTGAAATACTTATACTTGCCATTGCATTGTTTGTAAATATCAATGATTATCTTCTTAATATATAGTTGTATTTTTCCCTCTCTTTTGCATTTTGATTCACCGAATTATTCATGCTTAAAGTTAATTGGTTTTGCGTTTTCCCTTTCGTTTGTATAAACCAATTACTCTTATGTAGATCACTATCTACAAATTAGTGTTCAAGATTTGCACACACACTCTCTCTCCCTCACTCTTTTCTTCTTTTTCTTTCTCTCCATATCTCTCTTTCTCCTAATCAGTCTTTCCCTTTCTTTTCTCTACCCCACTCTCTCCCAATTCCTCAGTGAATCACGACACCCCTTTGAAAACAATGATTAATCTCACAATTTGTATTTATATCTTTGCTTAATATTTTATCTTTATTTCATACTGATTGTGCTTATTATTTATGTAGAATATAACCTATTTAGTAGTTACGATTTCTGTATTAAGAAGAGTAATCACACACATGTATTGGTTTCATATTACATCAAGAAAATTTGGACGTATTAAAAGCCTAAAATTCAAAATTTCTATCGCTAAACCCACAATAATTTTGTAAATTTGATGACACTTCGAAGGCTATGAAATAGTAGGCGTTACTTTCGATCATTTCGTGTTTATGACTGTCTACTCTAGCCAAGTCTTGACTATGGCTCTAACAAAGCAAAATTAATTTCATGTATTTCTGTTTACACAATATTGCCTATTCTAATCTCTTATCTTTTTATTATACAGCTAACTTGCTTGTATATTGGCAAATTTCTCTTGATGTTGGCAAATGTCTGACGATCTGGTCCCAGACGCCTCTATTCTAAAATATCTGAGTGACGCCCATAGGCAAATCATTTTATAACTCGGAGAGCAGTTGTTGCCCGACGACCAGGATGGCGGCGTAGATTTCTTCGGTGGTCGGTTGGATCTCCTTCTCTGGCAAGAAGAAGCCGTATTTGCCATCGTCAGGGAGTTCGATTGCGTACGTATACTTGATTCCCAAGACACCATATGCCCAGTCGTCACTGCCCCCAGATGCTGGGTCTATTTTGGCAAAGACATATAGGGAATCATACCTTCTAAACATACTTATTTTTCTGAAACCGGCGCTAAAGCACGATCACTAGACAAACATGCAATGTGTATTTTATTCATTTACGCATGGTAAGATGTCAGATTGGGAATTTTTATTTTCGTTAAATTGACTATCACAGTGACATCAAAATAAGCTAAATATTGTCATTATTGTCACTGTGATTATAGCTATATCAGTCGATTGTCTATGTATCCACGCAAACGTTCATACCTATTCACCAACAATCCATGAAAAAATAAGTAATCAGTAATTTAATTAATGATTCCGTCTTGGTCATTCTAATCCACTCTTTTTGTCTCTGATTTCATTTATTTTACATGAAAGGCATTTACAACAGAATCAGTTCAATTTACATTGGACGCTTTTCGAGTATAGTCACTTTCTGAAGAAATAGAAGCTGTTACTATAAATTTGTAATTCTCACAGATTTTTATTTTTACAACCATGGATAATGTCGCGTCCTTAAAGTTATAGAGTTGAAAGCACTTTTTGGCAGGAAATGCAGAATAGGTACCACTTATAAGAATCAGTATATACGATAATGCTTGGAAGAGTAACTTATTATTGGATGTCGACGCATATATTATAAGGGAACTGTTTTACGGCGTATGTACAAAATATCATAAATTTGACAAGGGACATGAAAAGAAATTAATTTTTCTTCATTCACAAAACTGACAGATATCACACTGTAAATAATAGCAAGATAGATAAAAAGTTATGTTCATTCATGAAGACCACACAATATCAAAGTTTAATATTTAAGGATTATGACGAGTACTTACACAGATCGGCCCCTGCCTCTCCTACAAAGTAGCTCTTTCCATGGGTGGCAGTGATTGCTTCGTTGGCTTTAAGTCCTAAGGATCGCTGTTTGGTGGAAAGTAATACAAGTTACATTGTGGAAATGGTGAGCATGGGGCGAATTCGATTCAAGTACCCACAGTGCGTCCCAATTTCCCCCTTTTTGCCCCAGAAAAAAAGCTTAAAGCAATGTGATCCTCATATTGCAGAAAATATAACTGAAATCTTTCAAAATTTATGGCCGGAGCAAGATGAAGTGCTTTTGGCAGCCTACTGACACATCGCCCTCTATTCACCAATTTCAAGTTATTAACTACTATTTATACTACTACTATACCGGGGGGGGGGGGGGGGGGGGGGGGTTCTGCTACTACTACTAAAACTACCACTTTTGCTGCTGTTACTGTAAATATTACGTATCAATCTGATTATAATGACAATACTAATCTACTTTTAGAAACACAAAGATGAAACAGAAGAAAATGAGGAGAAGAAGAAGAAGAATAAGAAGAAGAGGGAAGAGGGAAGAGGGAAGAGGGAAGAGGGAAGAGGGAAGAAGAGGGGAGGAAGAGAAGAGGGGATTAAGAGGAGAAGAGAAGAGAAGAAGAGAAGAAGAGAAGAAGAGAAGAAGAGAAGAGAGAAGAAGAGAAGAAGAGAAGAAGAGAAGAAGAGAAGAGAGAAGAAGAGAAGAGGAGAAGAGGAGAAGAGAGAAGAGAAGAAGAGAAGAAGAGAGAAGAGAAGAGAAGAAGAGAAGAAAGAAGAAGAAAGAAAGAAAGAAGAAAGAGAAAAAAGAAGAAAGAAAAAAGAAAGAAAAAGAAAAAAAAAAAAAAAAAAAGAAAAAAGAAAAAAGAAAAAAGAAAGAGAAAGAAGAAGAAGAAGAAAGAAGAAAGAAGAAAGAAGAAAGAAGAAAGAAGAAAGAAGAAAGAAGAAAGAAGAAAGAAGAAGAAAGAAGAAAGAAAGAAGAAGAAGAAGAAGACAGCACATCCCTATACCTGTCGCTCCCTGTCAGGTTGTGGGACGTTCGTATCATCAGTATACCCCCATGGATAGAGCCAGAGCATGCCGTAGCTGTGTACGTCGACACTGAGGTGGATATCAGCAGTCTCGCTCTTCTTCCTCAAGAAATCCGTGATCTCGATCACCTCGACCTCGGAGGCTGGCCCCGGGCCCCGGTACGTGAGGGCACATGACGACCGACTCGCTCCTTCGCCTACAAGCATGACAAGTCGAAAAATTTTGGCATTATCGTCAGCATGATCGTCGTTGTCGACGCCACGGTCGTAATATCCACAGTGATGTAATTAAAACAATTTTGTAGGCATACTGTCGTTGTGACGATGATGACAATTTATGATAATGGAGATGATGAGCAATGTATATAGAGGCATATGCGAAAAAACGATGATGTATAATTATGATGATGAGAGTAATAATCATGACAATGATGATGAGAATGTTAACAATGATGAAGATGAAGATGATAATGATCGTAATAATGGCACTGATGATTATTATTAAGGATGGTGATGAAAATAATGATAATTTTGCTGAACACAACAGAGACATCAAATCAAATCACCGAGTTCATCCACCATTTCGTCACAAACCTTCCTCCTTACTCACCTCCCCATTCATACTCGTAGTTCCTGTTCAGATCAGTACCGACACACATATCACCCGGTGCTTTCCGTCTGTTCTTTCGCCAGTTACGATCCTATTTATGTCAGTAAAAGACCAAATAATTGATTTAATATTGATTTTTGTATCAATAAAGTTGAAATTCCTTCTTTTATATGGGACATCTCGGCGTATCGACGAAATCGACGATACCGACGATGTCGATATAATAAAGCCTTCTTTCACTTTCAGAAAGCATGTTGGACTGTGAGTCACGTGAGTTGTGTTCATTCTATTTTCAGTTTTCGGGGGAGGGGAGGGAGTGCTTGTTATTTTAGAATGACTAACACTAGCCACTAAGGATTTGACACCCAATGATAACAGATCAATTTATTGGATCGTTCTGCGGCATTATATGAAAATGGGTGTGAATATACGGACACCTTTTGTCCGAATATTAAATTTCCAGTTTCTGAATTTTGCGAGCTAGCGAAGCAAGTAAGCAAAATTTTGACATTTTGACAAATAGTGAAAATATGCATATTCGGGCACCTCGCTGCTCAAGTAAGAGTCTATTCTGGCATAATACTGCCTGAATATGAGGTGGTGGTTGCCCGAATATCGGATCTTTAAAATATTCGTGGTGGTGGTGGTGGTGGAGGGGGGGGGGGGGGGGTGCTGCAGCCCTATGCTACAGCCCCAGGCCCCGCTTCGTATGCATATGGGTGTAAAATAACCTTTGGTTTTTCATAGTGTAATCTCGCTAGAATTTAAAGCATGATATTAATTTGACTAAGCTACCTCTAAGGCAATCATCAGTACACTCCAGAAAAAAAAGCCACGGAATGGCCATTTTTAGATCTAGCAATGTTTTAGGAAAGACTACAGAACATTATAATTTCTTAAAGCTGTAACTTACGTCGGTCCATGTAAAGATATACCCATCCGCGTTGAGTACAGGAACAATGTACCAGTCGAGTTTGTCGAACATATCGGTTACCGTATCATCCACGCCGTATGCCTCCAGAAGCTGTATAGGACACAACATTTATTGAGATGGTAAGGGGAAAAGTTCATTACTAAGTCAACGGGAATTAATTAATTAATGAGTCAACAGAAATTACATTAAAAGCAGATTGTAAAACAATTGAAGGTTACTCTTTTACAAGTCTTGTGGGATGTTGCAAGAAAGTTGCGATTGAATGCAAGTTGCAACTGATCGGTACTGACCAATCAAAATCATTGTTGCAAGCGCATCTTCTTGAATGGGCAGACCCTGAACCAATCAGAATGGTTGTTCTAATTTGCTTTACAATTTGCAATTGATTGCAACTTTCTTGCAACACCCCATTGGTCACATTGTCTAGACAGGTTCAGGCAGCAGAATGTCAGATTTAGTCATAAATAGCTATGAGGCAAGATTATCATTTGCTTTCAAGTTTCAGTGCGATATAAAAGCGACATAAAAGTGACCAATGGCGTAGTACAGGAGAATACAAATCAAACGAAGAAATTGAAAAAAAAGTTTACCTTATAAGTCATAAACATGACGGTGGCTGGACTGATCCATTCCCTGGCGTGTATTCCTCCTTGAATGTAGGCGATTGGCTTCCGGTCTGAAGACTGTTTCCCGATCTGCAACATCCAAAAAGGAGAAGAATCATAATTCATTTAAAAAAAATCATTTCCAACTCATCAACGCGTGAAAAGAATTCAAAATAACGAACAAAAGAAAAAATGATATTATACTTTGAAATTAGTTAACCTCATACAATAAAAATAAATAAACAAAACAAGTAATATTATGTGCAGAAGAAAAATGTAAAATATGAAAACAATATATAATGCATGAAAATGCCTAGTAGTTATTGAAATCGGCAGTTCAATAAAATAAAAATCGTAGGCCTACTTGTGCAATGTTGTGCAATGACCGGCCTTTTTTTAAAATCCAAGGCAATTATCAGTTAAAATAGAATATCAATAAATGAACAAGAATAAACAGAATAATCGGGAAAGGCAATAAAAGACACGAAGACTGAAGTGAAAAAATTACAAAACGAAATAAAGTTACGAACTCAATTACTGCAACATTTCAATGTATTTTATAATACATTCAATATTTTTTAAAATTCGTTTTTTGACAATAATAAGTGCTGATATTTGGCAGTGTATACCTTGAGTCCTCTAACACGCCTTCCCTCATGTGTCGAACTAACCGTCTCGACGCTCACTAGGCCACTGTATTGGTTTGCAATGGCATCAATCCAGGCGTCAATCTAAAATGGAAAATCACCCACATGAGATTATTTTATTCATTTTTTTTACATCTTGCTTTTGCTTTGTGTTTGTATACGTTATTATTTACCATCTTTTTCTCCAAACCACGTCATATTTATAAACACTGCTTTTTAGTGGGTCCCCCACATTTCCTCAGAAATTAAGAATCTCTAGTAAATAATTCATTATAATAATGTATTTATATGTACAGTGTACTTCTACACTTATCAAGGTAAATTGAATTTGTACATATATTTTTCATATTTTCTGTAACAATATCTGTAATGACATTGTCTTTTCTTTCTGTTGGAAATGAAATAAATACGAATTTAAATTTGAAATATTATATTCGCAAGATAATAGTACTTGCATCACCTTCGGCAACCTTTACGTCGCAACCCCTTAAAAACCTATATAGGCCCTATGTCTCTTGATATTTCATAGAAGATAGAGAGGACTATCTGCCTTGAGAAAGCCCAAAGTAGAATATCAATTAAACCATTGCCTATGGGAACGGGGTTGACACTGTATTAAGCTTATGGGGAAATAGAGAATTCAGTCGTCATCGGGTTAAGATAAATTTACCACTTTGTGCTGTGGGCAACAAATCTCGACCAAGAAGGAACATTTCTACTCTGAAAATAGCTCATTTTATTTTTTCTCTGAAAGAGAAACAAGTACACACTTGTGAAGGTTGTTCCCATTGAAGATATTTAAAGCAGCGATTAATAATGAAAAAAAAAACATGTTCCCCAAATCTTGATGTTTACTTGATAATTTCTTGAGAAAGTCATGGCATAGGAGGGATTAAGTACTGTGCACCATAAAGGAGGGGGGGGGGGTGTACTCGTTTATCCGAATGTTCATAATTCCGAAACACAAATTTCCCATAGCAGAGGGCTCATAATTCCGAAAATGAAATAGGGTTCATAACTGAGAACATTTGATGCATTTACTCCGAAGGTTCGTAATTCCGAAAATGCAACAGAACCTTGCATAACTTTTCGGAATTACGAACCTTCGGAAATATGAACACTATTTCATTTTTGGAATTATGAACCCTATTTCATTTTCGGAATTACGAACCGTCGGAGTAACGAACCTTCGGAATTATGAACCTTCGGAAAAACAACATGTCTCCTACAGGAGATCAGATATATGCTCTTTTATATTTATACTTAGATTGCCTAGCTGATAGGAAATATCACTTCAATCTTACTTCTTCGAAGGTGTGATATATTGTGTAGTCAAATTCATCGGTAAAAGACCGTGTAGGGAGACTTTGCGACGGCGACTCGTTTTCAATCAGCTTTTGGACATCGTGAATCTGGAATGTAAAATATAACATTGGAACGTTATATTTGCAACTTAAAAAAGTATATACATGTATTATCTTAATGAAGACTGCTAATTTACCATGGCTTTTCCAACGAAAGTGCCTTAAAGCGTCTTATATAACATTTGACCCAATTAATGTAAACGACTCGTGCAAAGTGTGCTCTGTATTTATTTTTATTCCCTTTTTAAAATTTTAAAATTAAAAAATATATTTTATATTTAAAAAAAAAATCTAATTTAACTTAATTTTATCTTATTTCATTTATTATTATTTATTTATTTATTATTATTTCTTTTTTTTTTGGGGGGGGGGGGGCTGTCGGTAAAAGTCCCTTCTAGGTGTTAATGTTTGTCGATACACATTTTAAAATACTCTCCTTGGGTACCAAAATAGCTATGAGTATATTTTTATTCTTTATAGAACAAAACAGCTGTATGGTATTATATTAAAGGGAGTGGCAAGTCGTAATCCATGGGCCTGACCAGTTGGCCTGACTCGGGGAAATTCGGATACAATCAGGTCCAATCGTGCGCTACCAAAGGAATGTTATTGCCGGATTCCTCGCGCGATCGTTAACTCGAATCCCTCCATACGCAACCGACCAATGAGATTCAAATACTGGAATAAAGAACGCGCGATCTTGTTTACTCAAATTTGGGTCAATGTGCGAACTTTTATTAGCTGCGCACGATAAATTGAAGTCGCTTTGAACTTTCATCCAGAGAAAGGAGCAGCCAACTGTAAAAGCGCCCATAGATTGCGACTTGTCGCTCCCTTTAAATGGAGAGAGACGGTAAATACTACACAGGCGAATTATTATTATTACTTTTCTTGGGGTGGGGGGGGGGCACAATCGGCCCGTGCCCCTTTTTGATATCCAATTGGCATACCTTACAATTTTCAACCAAGAATGACTGAAAAATGTGAAACTTTTTTTTTTCTCTCTCTCTTCCTTGCCAGATATTTTTTGGTGAAAAGTGCCCCCTTTAACAAAATCCTGGAACCGACCCTGTGTTATAGACATTGCCGTATTATGATAAATATCCTACCATGATCTTCGGGTGAATACCAGCAGCAGTTGCCATGGATACCAGATTAACTTCTGGTCCAGGAGGGATCATGATATCAACAGGATGGCCCACTTTACTGGGTTCTTTCCATACGTCAAGCTGTAATGAAGAAAAAAAATTGGGAGTAGTCGTTCAGAACAACTATTAAACAGTACCAAAATTATAAACCAAATACGGACAATAAGTGATATATAATTTTAGATGAAAAGTTTGGCACTGATCCAATATTCAACGTTGTGTTTTGATTCCCAGTGTCATTAAATGCAGTCGGTAACGCTTTTTTTGATCTGTTTTACTCATAAATATTCATAAATATAAATGTTGCACTATTATGTAGAGGTCCTGAGTTTGAATAGCCAATCACTCATTTACATAGATGTCAAGACATGGATGATTGGGTAGAAGTTGCAAACACATTACCTGGTATGGACTTTAGCTCACTTTTTTTAGGGGGGGGGGGGGTGTGGCACAACGCTCTCCGCCACCCTGTGTGTTCTGTGTGAACAACGTGCATGATTAGTATTTATGGAATTTAAATTTAAAAAAAAGTTCACTGAATGAGCCATAAGTAAATCGCGATATAATAACTAAGCGTACATGATTATATTGAAACTTTCAGAGCAGCCTTTTATAGCATTACAGTATATGCACAATTCAACAACGGAATAGTTTTGTTCTATTCATTATCTCGATCGTTTGTTGTTGACTGGAATTACTTTCACCGATCATATTGGCATGGGCTTAAATACCAGGACCAATATGTAAAACAGGGGAGCGTTTCACCAAGCGTTTTGTCAGTGATTTTTACTGACAAATTTGCTCTCAGCCAATCAGGTGCAAGCATTTCAGTAGCTTATAACAGTTGTCGGTCAAAATCACAGACAAAATGCTTGGTGAAACGCTTCCCAGACCTATTAAAACTGATTATCTGTATCCTGTATATATATATATTTCAATAAAGGAAGTAAATAAATAAAAAAAAAAAAAAAACAAAGCTAACTAAATAATTACCCCATGTCTACTCTCGATGTAAGTGTTAATCCAATCCAGCTCCTCTAGACTAGTCGGTACCATCCTAATAACTCGATAACTGGAAGGAAATAACAATAAATCATGCTGGTGTAAGAAGGGATATACTTTTATTTTTCTTGTGTCCGTGTCTTGCTATTTCACACACTTTGATGCAAGATTATCCATCTCGATAAGCAGCTACCCCCTCGCAACGTTTCAGAACTGCGTAGCCATTATCAAAAGAAACGTTGTTGCACCACAACGTTGAGTTCTGGGCCCTCTTGCATAAAAAAGTTGTGACTAAACGCAACTCAAAAATTGACGCAACTTGATTTTCAACCAATCAGGATCGCGTATTTTAGACTTGCGTTTAATTTTTTGAGTTGCGTTTAAAGTAGCTATTCAAAGAAAATCACAAATATGGCAATTAATGTATCACTAGAAACTGGGAAGCTTACAGATGGCAATCGTATAAGTTTTATGTCAACTGCGTATCTGATGATTATAAAAACAACACAAATAAAAGCTCTTCTCAGCATCTGGAATATCCGAGGATTCGCCAGAAATATAGCGATGTTTTGATGTCGTCACACTCGGGATCGATCCTGCTTAAGCAGACGACGTCCTATAATGAATGAACGTAATTGCAATGCAATTATTTATAAAATTATAAAGAGTTTGGTGTATTTAAACATGACCTTATTTCACACCATTATAAAGGGAAAGTGAAACTGATTCTGATAGCTAAAACCGTTTGATTGTAAATACACAGGAGAAGGGTCAATGATCAATGAAATAAACCCCACTTTCAAATTGAAAAGCCCTCCGAATAATAGCAGGATTGTATTCGTTCCCTCTTGAAACGCCGAACATGCCCCGGTGCAAGCAGCTGAAAATACAATGGCGTCTTATTTTGTTTACAAGTGACTGATTCCTTTATTTTTTTAACGCTGCATTTTTCATCAAAATAATACCATACACGAAGTTAAGAGTGAGGCAACAGACTAACATTAAGACTGACGCTAACGAAGGAAGGGAAATAAGTGAAGGGGAGATGACAAAATGGGCTCTGAAAAATGTGTAAGATGTTATGGGACATCGTCTGCTTAGACAGGACTGGTCCATGGTGTGTCGTCAGATATCTCAGCAGCGTTCAAGGAGCTCTTCAGCTGCTATATCGGGGGCTGTATTTTACCGTTTTATAATTGATAATAATCATTACTTCAAATGTTTCCAAGCGTTGAATTTGGATAACCTTGTTTAATTTATGCCATCTATGCAATAATAAGTATTAAGCCAATATTTAAAATCATTAAAGTTCTACTTTAATCGAAACTTTTATGCAAGAGGGCCCGGTCATGAGATTGAATTGTGAAAGAAACTGTCTCAAAGGAATATACCGCTTCTGTAATGTACAGTATACAAATTTATAGCTATTCCATTAACCTGCTGTTTATAAATGAGCCTCACTGCTTTGAATCCAGTTTGCATACATTATTTGTTGCTATGTCCGGCAAGCTTTCAGATTGTCATAAACACCTTTGTTTGAAAGGTATGTATAAAATATGCATACATTACCGAAGCGGTCTATTGGGAAAGGTTAATTATATAACAAATAAGAACTGGTTTATGCTTTAAGGTTTTGGAATCACCAAAATGATAAGAAATTGACTCAATCCTGCTGAGAGTCACATGCACTGCACACAGAAATGTGTATATGGGATTACACAAAAAATTTTCGGCCCGAACATTTCAGCTATGTTGTCATGTTTTTAATGTGAGAGCATTTGAAGAGCAGTCCTTTTCAGGGAACATATCTATTATGTTAATCTTCCAAACTAACAGTAAAAATGAGAAAACTCAAAACTTATTTTTAACCTTTCCCAGAAACTCAAGCTTCCTTTAATCATTTGTGACCATGTGCGAGCCTGGTTACATGACGTGTCACCAAAAGAAATCCCCAGTCGTTATGATTACATTTCTTGTTTAAAGGTCCCCTGCACCCCAAATGCAAGTTGATTCCTGTTGATGAGCAGGGATGCATACAACATATATTTTAATAATGAAGTTAATTATTCAATTGTCTCCAACGGCCACCAAAAGGTGGTAACACACGCAACTGCTGTGTGATAGGTTGCTCGACTGCTGTGGAAAAAAATCACAGGCAGACCGAGCGGGATTCGAACCCGCGACCTCTGGGTTACTAGACCAGCGTCATAACCACTAGACCACCGGAGTGCCCTTAGTGGTATAGGTTCGAACTATCCCATTCATATGATGTCAAATCAATGGTATAGAATTTCATGTTACCCAACTGATTAATTCTATACCATTGATTTAACATATATTTTGTTATTTAAACATCTAAATATGTTTCATAAATTTCATTTTTCAATAGGGGGCCAGACGTGAAGGATCCAACCGCATAGCCAGGATTTTATTTTAGGGGGCGGTTGTGGGGCACTCGAAGAGTGCAAAATTGGTGATGAGCACGCGTGCTCCCCAGGGGTGGGTATAGAAGGAGGGCTCCCGCGCGAAGCTGTTTGTTTGTTTGTGTTTTAAGGCGCTTCTCATTCAGTCAGAATATTTGCGCGAAAGCTCTTACGTTTTACAGCAAATTTGAGAGAAACAAAACTTTTATTTTAAGGCGGAAAGTTAATTCGACGCCCTGGCTGCGAGGGAGCGAAACCATGAAGTTATGCGCCCCCCCCCCCCGAGTGCCCAAACCTATCTACGTTATTGTACAAGCGAGGGAGCAAAGCGACCGAGCGGCAAATTTTTCAATTTTTAACCCTCATTTTCTTGTGCATTTTAACCAGGAAATTTGGCATTTGACCACCGCAGTTGAGCGGTAGAGAGCTCGAATTTTTATACATTGATAAACAGTTTTCTATTCACTCACTTCTACAATCGGGAGCAGAACTAACGAAAACCCTATGGGCTTGAGAAAGAGTCGAGAAATTCAGCAAGGCGACCTTAAGTTGAAATTTCTTTCAAGAGTTGATCCTTTGCAAATCATATGAAACTTACATGATAAAGCGAGGAAAGCAATTACATCCTTATTTTTTCAAACTTTTTGAACCCTTTAAGCTATTTAAGAACTATATACTGGGGAGCGAAATTGTGAGATCCTGAAAGAAAATAATTATGGGAGGGAGCAAAGCAACGTTCTACACCAGTGCATGCTGTAGCATCGAACATCCCGGGAAAAGATTGGTATTGAAGAGGTATTGAAGAGGTATTGTTTAAATTTTGAAAGCATGTAATTCTATTGTGAGCATTATGCTCAGTAGGTGGAAGTTACATTCCACTGTCTATTACAGAATGTTATTCTAGCTGACTGATGATTGTCAGGTGATGCCATTGCAGGAATGAGATCAGGAGCATTTTTTAGGATGATTTAGGTTTAGGCTTAGGAGGTTAGGAAATTTAAAAATCTATGAAACATATCTAGATGTTTGAATAACAGAATATTAGTTGTATGCATCCCTGCACATCAACAGGAATAAACTTTCATTTGGGTTGCGATTGGGTTGCAGGGGCCCTTTGTTTAAGATTGTTAATTGAATGCGGGAACATATCTTATGACTGTGTTAAAAAGATGAGGCAGAAACCAATAAATAACATAAAATAAATTAAAATTCTTTTTCTAAATATAACATGATTACATCATTTCAAATAATAAAGTATACCTAAAGGTTGCCCAGTACTTTTATTGTGAACATTGCTAAAAATCATAATTCTTTGTAGGTTCTGAGTTATAAAAGATCATTTATGACACGATCACTTATGCGGTACACAGATAAAGGTTTTTCAAGGAGGTCTGGTCTCATGCCAAAGAAGTCCAAGAGAATAGACATGTTTACTAAGTTATTCAAATTTTATGCATACTTTTGAAACAAAGGTTGTTCTTGACAACGTGAAAGCTTGCCAGAGGCTTGTCAAAAACATAGCAACAAGTAATGTATGCAAACTGGATTCCAAGTATTGTAGTTCATTCATTAATAACAGGTTAATGGAATACCTCGTTACTAGGTCCCCAGGAAAGAAACATCCATAAATTTGAATCACTTAGTAAACAGGTCTATTAACAAAAATCGCCCTGATCACAATCAGATTTTGAATTTGCAGGCTAAAATTGGCGTCTCCTGTATAAAACTCAGGAAAAGAAAACGGATATTTGAGAAATGTCTGTTTCCGATATGAAAATGAAAGCCCAATCTAGGTAATTTCACAAGAAAAAGGCCCGGAACAGGGCTGCATCTTTTTTGCAAACAGCAACACGGGCTTTTATGTTATTTGTAAACCGAAAAATAGCGTGAACATAATATACTAAAATAGCGTTGAACACGAACATAATAGTATATTATGTCCGTGTTCAACGCTATTTTCCGATTTTGCAGTACCAAGCACTTATTTATTTATTTGTAAACCTTTATTCATTGACCATCCTGGAACATGCCCGACATAGCTGAAGCTCTTCTATTCGCATATGAATAGGTTGTGACTTGTAAAGTTTTTCGAGAACATATGATTATATTGTTGAAAGCGGCGGTATTGTCACCAACGTGCCTGGTATTTTATTTTGTAAATGCATATTACAAGTCCTATATACACAATCAATAGGAGATGCATACACACAATACAAAAGTACATTCTTGTTATCAAAGGGACACTACCGGAGCTCATTGATTCATCTCTGCACACAACCAAAGTACACAATACGTACCAAATACGTACAGTATTTGGCCCAATTCTACTTACTCGTCATAGCGAACCTTTTCTCCATGAGGCTTGCCGTGGGCGCCAAATTGGGACAAGATGACAGCTCCGAAGACGAAGTTTAGTAGACTGTGGATCCCCATAACTTTATTGACGTTTAATGAGCTGACTACAAGTCTGGCGAGCCAGCTATGACTTTAGCGACTGCTGTTGAAAACTGCAACTCTGCCAATGCTTAGAATCACTAACAACCATCTACTCAATGCATAAATATGGGTTTAATTGTACAATATCAGATATATTAAACCACAATCTTGAATATTCTTATCTCTGGCAAGTCGTTACTAATGCAAAGTCAACCATTTCCTCTCTGTTATTTCCAGATACATAAAGATGGAGTTTGAGAAAAACAACTGCCAATTTTCCCACCGTACATTCTACAGGATGTGATTGACTAACGCATGATTGACAAATAAATTGATACCGTTGTTTGCGAGGACTTGCAATCAAGAATTTTTTTGGCAATCTTCCATTCTTAACTTTTAATCATAACCAAGACAGGGAGGTTGGTAGTGGGCTGGGGGTGCCCAGTGGCGGCGATCCTATGGGGATGTTCCCCTTGGAACTTTTTCGTCCCCCGGAATTTTGTTATAGCAAATAATGAGTAATACTAATAATAATACATGTGACTTGTATAGCGCACTTTCCATCCTGATTAGATGCTCAAGGCGCTCCAGAGCAAATTAATACACAAAGAATGAGAAGTAAAAATTATTAACACTGGAAGAATAATGAATGTCTGTCAAAAGGCACTCTTATACAGATACGTTTTTAGGTTTCGCTTGAAGGAAGCCACTGATGTCAAAGTTTTCAGGTTCTGTGGAAGGGAATTCCACGGAGTTGGCCCCGAATGAGCAAATGCGCGATCCCCCCACGATTTCTTTGAAATTGGAACAAAAGATGAGAAGTTGAAGATCTCAAGGTTCGTAGAGGTTGGTATTTATGTATTAAAGCCTTATTATAACTAGGGGACGTTCCATTGACGATGTGGAAAACCAAAAGAAGAATTTTGAAAGCTATGCGTTCCTTCAGGGGCAACCAATGAAGCTCTTTCAGGATAGGGGTGATGTGGCTGCGCTTGCTGGAACAGGTAACAATGCGCGCAGCTGCGTTTTGAAGTTTCTGCAGTTTACCAATTAGAGAATCTGGTAAGTTGTACAGAAGAGCATTACCAAAATCGAATCGTGCAGAAATAAGCGAGTGCACTAGTTTCTGGGTTGCTGAGCGACTGAGATATTTTCTAATAAAACCAGTGTTGCGCAATTGATAACGGACTGATCTACAGATGCCTGTGATTTGACTGGACATGGACATTTGGGAGTCGAACACAACACCAAGATTGCGACAAAGAAACATTGTGGCCAGAAACAGAAATTGAATCAATATCCAATTTGTTAAGTTGAGATCTAGAACCAAAAATCAAAAATTCGCATTTACCTTGGTTTAAAAGTAAAGAATGTGACTTCAACCAAATGTCGATGTCCATGATGCACATTTCCAGTTTATGCAGGGCTTGTGTGGCTGTGGTTTGGTTTGGTGGAAATGAAATAAATATCTGAATATCGTCTGCATATAAATGGTAGTGAACAGAATGACGTAGGAGAATATGCCGGAGCCTTGTTAGATAAATAGAAAACAAAGTGGGCCCTCCAACAGAGCCCTGGGGGACACCACAGACTAATTGACCTGGTAAAGGTCATTAGAGTAAAGGCTCTTTTCAGTACTCTATAAATGCAAATTTGCACGATTCAAAATGCTCACTCGCACACTCCGGCGGACAAGACGCGGAATGCAAAATTAGTAAATCCGCATTCATTCAGCAACCTATTCCGTTCACTGTCTTCATTCCTAAACACTTCCCGGTGTTTCCGCACTTTCGGGAGGGCAAAGTTTCCGCGTCCAAATTTTGGTCGAGACCAATATTTGAACGCGGAAATGAACTTCCTGACATTTTCGGCAACCTGTCTGCATCGTCAGGACTTCCCTTCCGCCTCCTCCGCAAACGCTCCTGAAAGCCTCCGCCGTGCGGGCAGCCGGACAACTACCCCTGGGCAATTACCCCCTGGACAACTACCCACGGACGATTACCCCCTTGACAACTACCCCTAGGACAATTACCCCAGGACAATTACCCCCAGGACAATTACCCCGAACAAGGACCCCAAGAAAGACCAGTGTTATTCTAATACTAACGCTGAATTTGGGCCATCCTCCGTCTCTCATTTTCTCGATGTATATGATTTTGATGCCTACCTATGTTGTATAATATGTTTTTATATGATTCTGAAATAAATACAAACAAACAAACAACCGCCATGGACATTTACCTCCTGACAGCTGGGGGTAGTTATCCTGGGGATCAAATGTTGTGGGGGTGGGGTAATTTTCCGGGGGGTTGTTGTCCTGCCCTGATAGCAGAAAGAGGAAAAAAATGACGTGATATTTACGTCGTCGTTTACGTCTTTTTTACGTCCTGTAATTACGTCAATAAGACGACAACTTGCACCAACGCAAGACGTCATGAGGACATCTTATTTTGACGTCATCTCTACGTCTTGTACACTTAAAAAACTAAAGTGCTACTTTTAGGGGCATGTATAGTGACTGCACCTGAAATGGTGTTTATAGCACTTGTAGTGTGCTAATTTACCAGCAAAAAAAATGTGACCGTGGCGAGCCTCGAACCAGTTTCCGCTGATTGAGAGGCGCTGATGTTACCGATGGACTAACTAATGCTTCTTGCAATCCAGTTTAGTCATGGGAGTCAAGTAGATAACATGAACTATGTGGTGTCGTAAATTCACTATGTAACAATATGATCTGCTCTAAATCGTACGATGTGAGTTAGTCTAGCGGTAATGCCAGCAATTCTCGATCAGCGAACCCTGGTTCGAGGCTCGCCAAAATCATTTGTTTTAATGAATGTTTAGCAGTTTAAGGAGCCGGTCCCGCTCCCGTGAAAGTGCTGAAATAGCACGCTGTGTCACTCTGAGTGCAGTCCCTATATATGCCTGCCCTCAAAAAGTGCTATATACAGCACTTCAGTTTTTACAGTGTACAGATGACGTCAAAATAAGACGTCCTCTTGACGTCTTGCGTTGGTGCAAGCTGTCGTCTTATTGACGTAATTACAGGACGTAAAAAATACGAAAACCACGACGTAAATATCACGTCATTTTTAACACTGCTATCTGCTATCAGGATGGGGCTTTCTGGGGGGATAGTTGTCCTGGGGATCAAATGTCGGGGGGGGGGGTGTAATCATCCTTGATTCCTTGGGGTAATCGTCATTGCATGGGGGGGGGGGGGGGTAATATTCCTGGGGTAATTGTCCTGGGGGTAGTTGTCCTTAGGGGTAATTGTCCGGGGGGGAGGTAGTTGTCCAGAGGTAGTTGTCCTGGTATCGTGGGCAGGTTGGCGAATGACGGTGCCGAATTTATAACCTTGTATTATTTCCTGGTCTTGTCCGCATATGGAAATGGTTGTCCGAAAATCATCCTGATTGTCCTACTCCTATTTTTCGCGGCATTTCGCGACCTTCCCGATTGATTCCTAGGACACTCCCAGGTATGACTGCAGTCAATACGCAGAGATTCGTAGTTATGTCCCAAGAAACGATGATTCACACATTTTCCCCGCGTCTGGCGCGGAAAGAATGCCGAAATGACATAATTTGCTTCCGCAACCCAGTGGCAGAACCGGGACTTCTTGAGGGAGGGGGCTCAATATTCACAACATTTTCGGACAAGCAAAAAAAAAAAAAATAAATAAAATAAAAAAAAATGGTCCTCAGCATTTTTGGGCCCCTTTTTGGTCCCATGCCCCCGGCCCCCTGGATCCGCCACTGCCGCAATCCTTCTTAATCTTGTCAACGCTCTGAGGACGCCAGACATAAAGGAGAATGAAACCACAAACTTGTATGCACTTTAACAGAAGCAGAAAAATCTTAGAAGCATATCACTGAAAGTTTGAGGAAAAACAGATAAAGAATAAAAAAGTTATAAAGATTTTAAAAACCTCAAAGTAAATGAAATCGGTAACATTACTCACTACGCTAATGAGATGTTACGACGTTTTTGTGCCTTCTCTTTATAGGTAATATACACTGTTGGTCATAATGTTAGCATAATTCGTATCCATATAATTTTCATAGTCATCCGTTGATTTAATCATATTTAAAAGCCTAAATAGATAATATTGACCAGGTTCATTGATTACATAATGATTTTGTATTGTCGAGGTAAAAGTCGGTCAAGTGAAACATTCCATAACGTGGCCTATCTTATTGTTTGGTGCTATGAAAGCCAGAGCCTCCTTTCTGCTGTTGTTTTGCTGTCCATTTCGTGCAGAAAGCCTACGTGTGTTAAAAGCCCGTTTTCAGAGTTAGCTTGATCAATTCCTACCAAATTTGATACATTGATTCCTTACACTATGCCTCGCCCAACGGCACTTGCAATTCGTCAGAGGGTCCTTGCACTCCGACGGAATGGACGGACACAGGCCCAGATTGTAGATATTCTTGGACTATCGCAGAGTTGTGTGTGCCGCATCCTCAGAAGACATCGAGAGGCGGGTACTTTGAGTCCAGAGAGATCTACAGGTCGACCACGAAGAACATCCGCACGGGATGACCGTCAACTGCTGAACATGTGCCGTAGGAACCGGAGAATGCCAGCGAGTCGTCTTTGCCACTTGTGGAGGAGGCACTTCGGAGTGAACGTTTCACGGGAAACCGTAAACAGGAGACTTGTCCAACATGGCTACAGAGCTCGGCGAATGACCAAGGTTCCACGTCTCACTGTTCGCCACCGGGTTGCTCGACTCCAGTGGGCTAGGAGGCACAGGAGATGGCAGCTTGGTCACTGGCGCCATGTAATCTTCACTGATGAAAGCCGGTACATCCTTGACCGCACCGATGGGAGGCAGAAGGTTCGACGATTGTGGGGCGAGAACCTCCGTAATGACTGTGTTCAGGAAACCAATCAAGCAGGTGGAGGCTCAGTGATGGTATGGGTCGGAATACATTATGGCGGAAAAACGCCATTGGCTGCACCTGAAGGAAACGTCAACGCCGTCGTGTACCGCGATATCCTGGAACGCCATTGTCTTCCATACGCGAGAAGAGTATATGGCAATAACTTTCAGCTCCAAGACGACAACGCTCGATCACATAGGGCACGTCTGGTGAGGGAATTCCTTGACGCAGAGGACGTGCAGCAGATGCCTTGGCCTGCCTGTTCCCCCGACATGAACCCCCATTTAGCACGCCTGGGATGCATTGGGCCGTGCCATCAATGAGAGAAACAATCATCCTCAAAATGTGCAGGAGTTAGCCCAGGCATTGACCGAAGAGTGGGATGCACTGCCCTTGAACACCATCAACAACCTTGTGGACAGCATGCCACGGCGTGTGGAGGCACTGGTGCGTGCCAGAGGTGGCCATTCCAGGTACAAAGTGACCCAACAAGATTAAAAAGAGGAACACTTCCCTTCAATCACCAAAATTATCATGGTTAAACATTTACCATAACGATACATATGAAGATATAAGCTTTATTTTGCCAAAAAATGACTCGTATTATTGTCAATAGTGTACGAAAGAATTATTAGTGTACGAAAAAATTATGCTACCATTATGACCAACAGTGTATAAGAAAATTATCAGATTTCAGCTTTTGAAAAAGAAATTGAATTGTCAACATTGTGCTTGAAATATATTGTGAGGAATAAGTTCATGAACAATACAATCGCCTCTCCCTGGAATAGTTCGAGAGCTTTGTTCTCCCTGAAAAATAGAAAGACCATAGTTTTTTTTTTTCGATTTGCATGTTTGATCGAAAGTGCTCTAAAAGGCTGTTCAAATCCACAATTTCTCCCTTGGCGGTGACCCTTCAAATACGTGCAGACATTGTCGGTAAATTAGCTCAAATTAATGACTTTCCCCCTATTTGTTTCTTTTCATTTTCTTCTCTTTTTTTGCTTGTTGGAAATTTCGAATAACCATAACCTGTCGGCAAGTATAGTCCAACATCTCTCTCTCTCCTTCAAAATGGGCCACCTGATTTGCCTGTCTATTTTTAACTACTGTACTCTACAGACATGACAGATGCAGATTTGCAAAACAAATGCTGAAAATGCACCATCTTTTTCTTGCGGCGTTCGGATGAAATTGCCCTTGTGACGTGTAAACTTGCTATACAGAGTGCATAAAAAATGCTCACGATTGCGAAATTACAATTCTACAATATTATCTAGATATTTTTTTCTTTTTATGTATTGATTGGTTAGTTCTATTTCATTGGATGACATTGTGGGTATCGACAAATCTTTACTGTTGAGTGAGCACTGGCTACATAAATTTGTGAAGGTCGTAAAAATCGGCTTGCGCACAAAATGATAAGTTTGATATTTTTATCAAAAGACTTATGAGGAGCTATTGCATGTGCTTTGTCGGCTGAATTATTGATAGGAACGATCGTGAAATATTGTTCCCTTTCATACCCTACACGTTGCAGCACATACCTTATTCATAGGCCATAGACCACCCCCTCCCGGCCTCCTCTAGTTGCAGACTATATATTTATGTCTTCCTGCGCAATGTCTGTTTTTTTTTAAATAATTTTTTTGTAAGCATTTGTAAAGAAAGCAGATTGTGAAGAGGATGCAATGCAATGGCATGTATTTAGATTTCTTTCACATGTTCAAGTTTAACTGCTTCTGTTTGGAGCTTGATTTGTACAGAGTTAACGTCTTTCTGGGTCTTAACAGACGATTTAAAGCTCCACTGCAACCCAAATGCAAGTTGATTTCAGTTGATGTGCAGGGATGCATACAACTCATATTTTGTTCATATATTCTGAATATGTTTCATAGATTTTTAAATATTTTTTGAAATCATTTTCTCAAACATTCTAAGCTCCATCCTAAAAAAAATGCTCCAGATCTGATTCCTGCAGTGACATCACATGTCAATAATTAGTGAGCTAAGGAGAGACAGTGGTATGTAGCTATGTGAAAGATGACCATCTGTTCTAATAGACCATACTACTATGAACACGATGACAAAGAGAGCGGACAAAATACACAGCTTCTCATTGTACCCTCCACAATTGCTCTAGTAGACAAAAGAACATCCCTTCATTGCTATTTTGTAAAATAAGTAGAACAGGTGAATATGCATGTGACACCTGTTCTACATACTTTTACATAATAGCAATCAAGGGATGTTCTTTTGTCAACCAGAGC
The DNA here is from genome assembly GCA_025617745.1 of Heliocidaris erythrogramma. Lineage (NCBI taxonomy): Eukaryota > Metazoa > Echinodermata > Echinoidea > Camarodonta > Echinometridae > Heliocidaris > Heliocidaris erythrogramma. Next base: position 51,518,057 of record CM046855.1, on the reverse strand, counting down.
AATTGGGAAAGGTACAATGAGCTGTATATTTTGTCCGCTTCTTTGTTGGCCATGTTCATAGTGTACAATGCCTACATAGTAGTTTCTACGTCAGACACGCTGTAGCATCACCATGAAAAGAATGGTAATGAGAAGGTATTGTTTGAAAGCATGAAATTCTATTGTGAGCATGTGCTGAGCTGGGGGAAGTTACATTCCACTGTCTGTTGTAGAATGTTAGTGTAGCTGACTACAATGATTGACAGATGATGTCATTGCAGGAATGAGAGTTGGAGCTTTTTTTTTTAGGGTGGAGTATAGGAGGTTGTAAAAAATATTTCAAAAACATTAAAAAATTTATGAAACATATCTAGATGTTTGAATAACAGAATATTAGTCGTATGCATCCCTGCCCATGAGCAGCCAACATCTTGCATTTGGGTTGGGTTTGGTAGCATGCAGGGGCCCTTTAACAGACGATGAAGCATTATCTTATCTGTACAATAAATATGCTGTTTTTAATGTAATCAATCCGAAAAAACAGACTTTAGTTCTGGGATAGTGTACAATGAATAAAACAGTTTCAGAAGGCCGAGCTATAGAAAATTATTTCTTGTTAAGGCCAAAAAAAAAAAAAAATTGTTGTATTGGCGTAACCCGCCTGACCCTAACAATATCGCCGACCCTAGGGTTTTTTTCTTTTTTTTGGCTATCTAGTTTACATGTGACTGGAATTTTGTACTTATGTCATGATACAGTACAGTACTTACAGTGAACTTAAACTAATATGGAAGTCTATGAGCTACCTTCATACGAGGATTCCTTCACCAACATTTGAGAGATTGAAGGACCTTGGAATTAAGAGGATTAGGAGTGGACATAGAGGTCACCGTGGTGGTAAGAAAGGCGGTATAAAACCTCAGAAACCTAGTGGCCAGTTCAAGGTAGGATCAATCAATTATCAGTCTGCATGTAATAAATCTGACTTGATTGTTGATCATCTGATAGCTCATGATCTAGATGTGTTAACTCTAACTGAAACCTGGTTCAAGAGTGGTGACTGTTCAGATGCTACTAGAATAACTCCAGCAGGATTCAAAATTGTTAATAAACCCAGGAAGCAACGTCGTGGAGGGGGAGTTGCTATATTGTACAGATCTACTTTGAGCCTAAAAGTTGTCAATAATCATGACCAGTTTAAATCATTTGAATGTCTTGAGACTGATATGACCCATGCCAATCAGGTTATCAAAATTGTCACCATCTACCGACCACCACCTTCACGTAAGAACAATGCTGCAATTGCCGATTTCATCCAAGAACTGTCGGCATTGTTCAACAGATATTCTTTGTTCATGGGCAAACTGTTAATACTAGGAGACTTCAACATCCACTGGGATAACCAGTCGTCCAATGATACCAAGCATCTTCTGCGTCTTCTCAATGACTAAAACCTTCAGCAACTTGTTGGTGGACCAACCCATGAGTCAGGACATACTCTTGATCTACTCATAACACATGTCGGGGAGACATACGTGGAATCGGTCTTCACCAGTGACTTTATCGCCGACCATTCTTCTGTGCACTGTTTACTTCAGCTTCAAAAACCCAGGCAAGCAAAGAAGAGGATCGTGTTTCGAAAGCTGAAGACTGTCAACCTAGCTGAGCTCAGGTATGACATTAAGGATTATTGCCTCTCTGAGCTAAATATCCATGACCGAACGGATATATTGGTATCTCAGTACAACGCCACTCTGGATGAGATACTCAACATGCTCCAGAGAAATCATGTCTTATTGTTGAAAAGCCTGCTATACCCTGGTACAATGAAGAAATTGCTCACGCCAAAAGGAAACGACGAATGTTAGAGAGAAAGTGGAGAAGAACAAAGCTTTTAATAGACAAAGAGCTATTCAAGAACCAGAGGAACCGTGTAAAAGAACTCTTCCGTGTAAAAGAACTCTTCCAGAGCGCTAAGTCAGCTCATTACAATGACCTTATTGTTGAATGCCATAAGGATCAGAAGGCATTGTATAGCATCATCAATAAGCTCCTCCATGGTCCAGATGTAAAGAAGCTTCCACACAATGACTGTGAGGCTAGTCTTGCTGAAGAGTTCTCTCAATTCTTCGTCGGGAAGATCGACCAAATAAGGGAAGGCCTTCAGACAAATCGGGCAGGTATTCAAACCAGAGTTGTGCATGACAGTTCACCCTGCTTTTCACCATCATCTGCTGGTAATGACGACTGTATGGCCTTTCTTCCGCCAACTTGCCCGGCAGAAGTAGAGAACATCATTAAGATGTCTACAACAAAGACATGTGCACTTGACCCAATACCAACTATTTTCATAAAGCAGAATGCCGATGTGATGGCCTGGCCTATAACAGTTATTGTCAATGCATCTCTCCGGGAAGGACAGGTTCCATATGAGCTCAAATTAGCCCATGTAACCCCTGTCCTGAAGAAAACATCACTCGACCAAGATGTGTTGAGCAACTACAGACCAATCTCCAATCTGCCATTTCTTGCCAAAGTCATTGAGAAAATAGTGGCAATAAGACTAACAACATATCTTGAAGAGAATGGACTGCGTGAATCTTTACAATCTGCCTACAAGAAATACCACAGTGTCGAAACAGCTCTAATCAAGATAACCGATGACATCCTTAGGGCAGTAGATGACAAGAAAGCTGTCATGTTAGTTCTTTTGGACCAATCTGCTGCTTTCGACACTATCGACCACGACATACTGCTACAGCGGTTACAAGATGTTTTCAAGATCAACGGATCAGCTCTTGAGTGGTTTCGCTCCTATTTGGACTCCAGACGACAAGCTGTCAACATCAACGGCACTGTCTCCAAAGAAGCAGCTCTACGGTATGGTGTACCTCAGGGATCAGTCCTCGGACCGCTCCTCTTCACCTTGTACACCACCCCACTTGGACACGTTGCCCGACATCATGGACTTAATGCCCACTTCTACGCAGATGGTACTCAGCTGTACGTGAGCTTTGATCCTAAGGATGGTGATGGAGAGGTATCGGCTGCAGCAAAGATAAATGCCTCCATACGTGAAACAAGACAATGGATGACAAGAAACTTTGTGAAGCTAAATGAAAGCAAAACAGAGTATTTGATCATCTGTTCTTCACAAATGAGAAGTAAGATCATCTCAACTAATGTTACTGTTGGCGACGTATCTGTCTCCCCCGTTGAAAATGCACGCAATCTTGGTGTCTACTTTGATGACTCCATGAGCTTGGACCGGCATATTTCTCATGTTTGCAAGACGGCTTATTTCCAGTTACGCAAGATGGCAGCGATTCGATCATTCCTCACTCGTGCCGCTGCGGAAAGTCTAATCCACTCTCTTATTACATCTAGATTGGATTTCTGCAACAGTCTTCTTGCAGGCCTCTCGACATCTCCAAAACATTACTGGACTTGATCGTTTTAAATCAGGCCTCAAAACTTACTTATTTCAGCAAGTGTGTGACAAGTAACTTTTTATGGAGCAAGCCCCTTTGAATGTTTTTTTAACAGATATATGGGTCTATATAAGTGCTGTGCATCATCATCATCATCATCATCATCATCATCCCGTATCGTGCTGCCTTTGCGATCGCGATCGCGATCGAAAAACCCGGAAGTGTTGCGGACAGAACTAGCCGAGTGTATTATGTACTATACTGTCGTAAAAAAAAAAAAAAAAAAAAATCCCTACCTACCTACCCTATTTTGCAGTGACCCGTTACGCCAATACAATTTTTTTTTGCCTAATAGTAATAATGATGATGATACTACTACTACTACTACTACTGCTACTTCTACTAGTACTACTACTACTACTCTGCTACTACTAAGACTATTACTGCTAATACTACTGCTACTACTACTACTACTGCTACTACTACACTACTGCTGCTGCTATTACTACTACTGCTACGGCTACTACTACTATTACTACTGCTACTACTACTACTACTACTACTGCTACTACTATACTAATAATAATAACTGTGTCTTATTTACCCCAAGTAGCCACATCAGTGTTAATACTAGCTGCTCTTCATGTAGGCCCTGCAATCATTATTATCCCAGCATTGACATGTACCCATTTATACTTGGGTCGAGAGGGCATTAATATGGGCAAAACACCTTGTCAAATGATATAAGTACGGGGTAAAGATCGAACTCGGGACCTCATAGTGTCATTCGATTGAACTTCACCAATCAAGCATTTGCTTCATTTTTATGCATACAAGCAAATGCTTGTACTTGACAAGCATTTGCTTGTTTACCATCTATTTGGTATTTGATTGATCACGGTTACGACAGGTTATGCAACACTTTTAACAGGTGAAAAGTGATCCTATGTCACTCGGTGTATGCTTCTTGTAGCTTATGATGAAATATAAATAAAACTTACCCTAAACTCACATTGCATCCTGTATCTTTATTCCATCTTTCATCCTAATCCTGTAAATTTATGCAGAATGGCAGCTATCTCCCGTTGTCTATCCTGGCCCCTTCGACGAATCCTATTATCGTTTTCATCACCATCTTCAACATCCTCTTCATTTAGCCAATCTCTGAATTTCAGGAAAGTCTTCCGGATCCTGAAGATACTTCGACACGTTGTGCAAGATAAAGCAAGCTAAGATTACTTTTGGGATTTCTGAAGCCGAACCCGAACACGCCCCTGTAGAATAGGAAATCGCTTTAGCTGCCCAAAGCAACGTTCAATAATGACACGTTCATTCTTATGAACCTAGTTGTAAGATCTTTGCTTTGGTGTAGCTGGCTCCTTGTAAGGGGTCATCAGCCAGGGGGCAATTCCATAACCCTCATCTCCCAACAACAAAGCGTCAGTTCGGGAGTTTGACATGAAGCGGCCCACTGTTGAATTTTTTCCAAAAACGACTGTCATGAACCGATCCTGGCCATTCAGCTGACACGCTAGTAAATCTTTCGCTAGCATCACATGTAGCCTGCACATTCAGTGTGGGCACGCCCTTTCGACAGATGTACTCATCTCCTTGTTGTCTAGGGCTCCAATTACGCAAGGAAAATTGAACCTTTCCTGCCATGAATCCTTTGCCTGTTGAACGTCATCCGGATCAGTAGGAAACTGTATCCAGACCCCGGCTTTCTCAACCACCTGCTCTAGAAAACTAGCAAAAGTCATTGACACAGTACACTGATGGATCCCGATATCCTTGCCCACTCCAACTCGAAATCCAGGGTCACCAATGTAACGGAGGAACACTTCAATTTTGTTTTTGTTAGAAAGCGCACCTCCCCTTGTTTCTAAATTTTCGTGCAGAAAATTTTCTTGTTTCTAAATTTTCGTGCAGAAAATTTTCTGTGATCCACTGAACATTTTCCTCCGTAAAACGGAATTCTGCACGGTAGGAAGGTGATGCCTGGTCACGTCGAGGCTGGTACACCTTCCTCCTGGCACCAGTTGCATAAATGCAGCCATTTTGATCACTGTGAATGAAACACTTCTGTTCAAGTTGAAAGTCAAAGGCTACCTTGAAAATTTGAAGCAAATGCTTGGACTGTTGGAGCAAATGCTCATTTTTATGCATATGGTTTTTAGCATTTGCTAAAATGAAACAAGTAAACAGTAAATGCTTTTGCTAACAGCTATTGCTTTTTAGCAAAAGCATTTACTTGGGTTTTTATGCATACAGGACAGAAGTAAGGCATTTACTTTTTTATGCATACGGCCCAATGTTAAGACCCGTTGCAAAGGTGGTATATCCCTTTTGCATGTCTTATTTGTATTGACTAGATGCAATGAATCCAAGGTAACAAATGCCTTTTGAGCAATGGCGCAGCGTGGGTCAAGCCAATGAGGTGGCATTAATATCATATGGGGGGGGGGGGGGGTCGGTCTTACTCGGCGGATGTAAAGGGGGATTAAGAGTATGGGATGTGGTCCTATCTTTTCACCTTCCCTTCCCCCATCTTTTTTTTTCGGCCCCTCTTTTTTGCGATTCGCTTGGGGAAGGGGGAGTACGTGCCCCAGTGCCCCCCAGCACTAGTGTTTGAGAACTACCCTGGAAAATAAGAAGTAAATTTATGGCGGATTGTCTAAGAATAAGATCGGCTATGGATCGCCAAGTGAAAAAGATTTTGATTCTTTAAAAAACCCAACTCAATGTGATTTTATCCTCAAAATATATATTGTCAGATTTATTTCGTGATATAATCATTGATTTTGTCATAAGATAAAACATCTGGTGCCCCATTATCGGTCGCCATGAAAACGAGTTTAGTATAGATACCATCACAAAACAAAAGAAAACACAATACGATAACAACAACAAACAAGAAATTGGACTGAAAGGTTTCGTAAGTATATGTAGGAGAAGATGATTAAAAAGCAGATTTCTCATTGGAATGAACAAGCCAAGTTAACATGAAGGTCATGTGACACCATAACTCACCCAACATCTCTCTTTCACTTCATAGCGCATTAAAAATAACCAACAATCAAAATCATTCTCTTATCATCATGATCTTTTGTCTTTAATCACTGCCCACGTAACAGTGTACCTATTGGCCTAATTCAGTCAACATATTTCAAGTATATTTTAGCGAATACATCAAGATAATTTGTTGCCTGATTCTTGAATCAGGGCCCTGTTTCATAAAACTTGTCATCAATGACAAGTTGCAATAACTGTTAATATGCTACTGAATTCATTGCATCTGATTGGCTGAGAATAAATTTGTCCGTAAAAATCACCAAGACACTTGATGAAACGCTCCCAGATAAAGTCGTCTCTCATGCGTACATGTCGACGAGCCTAGTCCAAGCATTTCAATCATGTTCTCTGTTGAAAACTAAACTTTTTATGACATGAGCCACAACTCTTTGACGTTCAGTCGTGTTTACACTTACTCGGTGAAGAATTTTGTCTGAATATTACATTAGTACATTAGTGGCGCGTAAATGAAAGGTTTTATGTATTAAGAAGACAGGTTCACAAAGTAGGCTGGTCAAAATTTTGGAGACAGTTTCTCTCCGTTGGTTCTTAATGATAAGATTTATCAAATACATTTCTGATATATTAGTGAATAAATGGTGATTTCATGAGTCAATGTTCAAACTAAATAATTTCTAATCGTACTCGTCGACAGGTTTAAAGAGAAAGTTGAGTTCCGGTAAAGATGACAAATATTTTGTGACCTTTCTCTTTCTTTTTATTCCTTTGTGGAAGGATATTATAATAGAAATGCCCCTTGAAAAGGATTTCTCTTCAAATGCCCAGAAGTTCGAAATATGACTAGAAACATTGGAAAACTTAGGACCAAACTTTCATGCCACATGTGCATGTGTATAGTTCCACATACCCATTTCTGTGTACATGTACTGTTCACTGCATGTGCTCTTTTTCAAAGCAAGATTTAGTGAAAATTCTTATAATTTTCATGATTTTAAAGCCTTAAAGTACATAAATGTTTCGTTTGCTACATAACCTAACATGCTCGACTGTTATTTTTTTCTTTTACAATGCAATCACGTGACCAGAACTCAACCTCATCTTTAAGCAATAGGCCTAGATTTCAGTCGTTTTGAATAAGGAACTAAATCGTGGTTTTTTTTTTAAGGTCGTGAATTATGTTTCAAAGCTTAATTGCCGTATTGAAGGTTGAGCTCCTGGCCGAGTGTCTTCATTCCAGCAAAGATCTCCGTTGCCTGGTCTTGGATTTGACTTTCTGGAAGTACGAATCCGTACCTTCCGTTATCACGAAGTTCCACCACGTAGCTGAACTTCACGCCAAGCGAGCCGTAACCGAAATCTTCGCTGCCGCCGGTAGCTGGGTCTGAAAATAATATCAACATGACCATTACTAATAATTATATTCCGTTCTTGCATAGGCATGTCACATTGTGCGATTTTAAGACTGGTTTTAAAATCTGGGGTTAGTCAAAAGTTAGAGCTAACCTCATGCCTTTGGACTACTAAAATTAATAGTAAGCAATGGTTGAAGTTAGCGCTAACTTTTGACTATTAACACTAACAGTATAGATCCATCTAATACCAGATACTAGATAATGATTAAATGATTTCATTATCTAACTGAATTTTTTGTGCCATTTAGTATAACTGATCAGTGAAAAGTGTTTCCGGCATCATAAGGACCGCTATTCATAGAAAACCGCTTTTCATTTAGTCACGCGTTATGGATAGCGGTCCTTATGAATTGCGGTCCTTATGACTAGCAATGTTACCCCTTAAAATCACCCATTGTGATATAAGGTCCCTATATCACAGGCGTAGCCAGGATTTTTCAATGGGGGGGGGGGGGGCAGACGTGAAGGATCCAACCGCATAGCCAGGATTTCATTCTAGGGGGCGGTTGTGGGGCACGCGAAGAGTGCGAAATTGGTGATGAGCACGCAAAGCGTGCTTCTCAGGGGTGGGTGCAGGGAGGGGAATTCTCCCCCTCGCGCGCAAAGCGCGAAAGCTCTTGCGTTTTACAGCAAATTTGAGAGAAACATAACGGCTCGTAACACCTTATTTTTAAGGCGGAAAGTTAGTTCTACGCCCTGGCTGCTTTTCAATTATTTTGACGCAATACTGCACTGTATGTAAAAGGGGTGGGTGCAGGGAGGGGGGTTCCCCCTTCCTGCGCGAAGCGCGAAAGCTTCGACGTTTTAGCAAAGATAAACGGCTCGTAGCAAACATTTTTTTATGCGGAAAGTTATAGTTCGACGCCCAGACTATTTTTAAGTTATTTGGACGCAACACTGCACTGTATGTAACAGGGGTGGGTGCAGGAAGGGAGAGTTTCCCCCTCCCAGCGCGAAGCGCGAAAGCTCTGATTTTTTAGCATTTTTTTTAGGCGGAATATTAGTTCGACGCCCTGGCTGCTTTTCAGTTATTTTGGACGCAATACTGTACTGTATGTAACATGGGTGGGTGCAGGGAGGGGGAGTCCCCCCCCCCCTTCCAGCGCGAAAGCTCTGTCGTTTTGGCAAATTTAAGAGAAAGATAAACAGCTCGTAGCAAATAATCTTTTGAGGCAGAAAGTTATAGTTCGACGCCCTGACTGCTTTTCGGTTATTTGGACGCAATACTGCACTATATGTGACAGGGGTTGGCGCAGGGGGTGAATTTCCTCCTTCCCGCGCGAAGCGCGAAAGCTCTGACGTTTCTTAGCAAATTTGAGGCTCGTAACACTTTTTTTAGGCAGAAAGTTAGTTCGATGCCGTGGCTGCTTTTCATTATTTTGGACGCAATACTGTACTGTATGTAACATGGGTGGGTGCAGGGAGGGGGAGTCCCCCCCCCCTTCCAGCGCGAAAGCTCTGTCGTTTTGGCAAATTTAAGAGAAAGATAAACAGCTCGTAGCAAATAATCTTTTGAGGCAGAAAGTTATAGTTCGACGCCCTGACTGCTTTTCGGTTATTTGGACGCAATACTGCACTATATGTGACAGGGGTTGGCGCAGGGGGTGAATTTCCTCCTTCCCGCGCGAAGCGCGAAAGCTCTGACGTTTCTTAGCAAATTTGAGGCTCGTAACACTTTTTTTAGGCAGAAAGTTAGTTCGATGCCGTGGCTGCTTTTCATTTGTTTGGACGCAATACTGCACTGTATATGGCAGGGGTTGGTGCAGGGAGTTTCCTCCTTCCCGCGCGAAGCACGAAAGCTCTGACGTTTTAGCACCCTTTTTTAGGCGGAATGTTAGTTCGGCGCCCTGGCTGCTTATCTGTTATTTTTGACGCAATACTGCACTGTATGTAACAGGGGTTGGTGCAGGGGGTTCCCCCTTCCCGCGCGAAGCGCGAAAGCTCTGACGTTTTTAGCAAATTTTTAGGGAAATATAACGACTTGTAGCAAACCATTTTTTTAGGCGGAATGTTATAGTTCAACGCCCGGACTACTTCTCAATTATTTGGACCCAACATTTCACATGCGAGGGAGCGAAGCCAGTGGCGTATCTAGGGATTATGGCGCCGGGGCAAACAATAAAGTTATGCGCCCCCCGCCCCCGAGCGCCCAAACTTATATACGTTATTGTACAAGCGAGGGAGCAAAGCAACCGAGCGGCAAATTTTTCAATTTTTAACCCTTAAAAAACGCATTTTCTTGTGCATTTTACCCAGGAAATTTTGCATTTTAACCACCGCAGTTGAGCGGTAGAGAAGCTTGACATTTATACATTGATAAACGGTTTTCTATTTACTCACTTCTACAATCGGGAGCAGAACTAACGAAAACCCTATAGGCTTGAGAAAGAGTCGAGAAATTCACCAAGGTGACCTGAAGTTAAGATTTTTTCCAAAAGTTTAACCTTTGCAAATGCTGTTTTATACACTTTATCCTATGTTAGGAGCGCAATATTTAGCAGGAATCATGATATACACACAGAGAAATTTTTACCAAAATTATGTAAAAAATTATGTTAAATAGGAACTCCATAACTTTTTTGTAAAATTTACTTAACAAAGTATTCGACGATAATTATGTAAAATGTCATGTTAAATATAGGTACTTAAAATTCATGTGTAAATTTTACCTAACAAACAAATAAACTTAAAGAAAAGGGCAATATTGCAAAATCTTTATGAAGAAATATCTTACAGCGTTATTCTGCAAGATTTGTTCAGTCACTTTTACATAACTGTGTATCAAAATCATGTTAATGTAAACTGACATTCGTAAAATGTATTTTATACACAGTAGTTTACAAAACATTTCACTTAATGATGACTTGTAACATCTGCATGATAAAATTCCCTTTAAAAAAATACTTGTACTTAACACATTTTACATAATAGGCATTTCTTTTGCAAAATGAATTTTACTTAAATAGTGCTAAGTAAATGTTACATAAAATTTTACATTTTGCATGACACATTATATGCGAAATGTAATTCATTACAAATATTTAGTAAAATACTACTTAAAAACATTCATTTGAGACAATTTTACATATATTAAGTAAAAATTTTACAAAAGGAAGTTTACGTAATGAAATTTTAAGTAAATATTTCTCTGTGTGTAGCGAGCATAGCAATTACATCTTTATTTTTTCAAACTTTTTTAAGAACTATATACTGGGGGAGAAGAAATTACGAGATCCTGAAAGAAAATAATTAGGCGACCGAGCTTTGGAAAATTGTCTCATTTCAAACCATCAAAAAATAGATTTCTAGTGCATTTACCCTGCGGATTTGGGGGCGCGTGATCCGTAACGATTATGATTTTTCTTAATTTCCCCCTATATATTTTTCTTTCTCTCTTTTGCGTTTTTTGCGCCCCCTCCAAGTGCTGCCCGGGGCACGTGCCCCCTGCCCCCTAGATACACCACTGAGCGAGGAGACCGAGCGGGGTGGGAGGGAGTATCCCTCTCCTAGATCAGGGAATTTTTCAAAAATCTGTCTATAAAACTTGCATTTTAGAGCATCCAAAAATGGATTTTAATGAAAAGAAGGAATGAACGGATATACGCCAATGGACGGAACCCCTTAATTGAGATTAACAATGCGAGCGAACGAATTTTCTTCGATATTTTCGCATTGAAATTATGGCATTTATTTGTTTACTTCTAATGATTAAAGACTGTGATGGTATTTCAAGATCAAACATCATGAGTTTGGATGATTATTAGTTTTAAGTTAATGTATCATAATTCTTATTTATTTTATCCTAAAATATTGGGGGGGGGGGGTGATAATACAAGCCATCCCCCACCTCAATTTTTTTTTTTTATATATACCCCTATCCCCCCGTGATCGACACCCATTGTAACAAGGGTGGGTGCAGGGAAAGGAGAGTTATTTCTTCCCCTTCGCGCGCGAAGCGCGAAAACTTTGACGTTTTAGCAAATTCTGAGAGCCAGATAACGACTCGTAGCGCCTTTTTAGGCCTTTTTCTCTCACTTCCCCCGCTTTTTGGCTCTCGATTTTTTTTTATAGTGGCTAAATATGGGGGGCCATGGCCTCCCGGTGCCCCCTGTCTACGCCAGTGGTCCCTATATGCGCGTCCAAAGAGCTTTGGATTTTTTTTAAAAGCTCCGGCAACCGATACCAGCCGATACCAGCATACATACATTTCAGTGAATAATCATACCCGGTACCCATTTACCCAGGGTGGGGAGTGGCAAATCTAGATTTATTACTTGCCAAAGGATGTTAGTGCTGCGGCAGGGATTCGCACTCCTTACCTTTGCTTATTTGTGATGTATTTCATCTTTTGCACAAGTTGCGCCTTGAGCATTTGATTATCAAGTGGACTTATAAATCTTATATATTATTATTATTATTATTACAGTCCGGGACTTATCCACTATACCACAATACATCTCATTAGTTTTTTTTTTGTGTTAGTTCTTCTGCATCTATTTCTAAACCTGTAGCGAATCCACACGGTGGTCACAAGTCAGGGAAGAGTTGTGGAGCATAAAGAGCCAAGTCCTCCTTTCGAAAATCAAGTCCAGGAAGGGGATGGGATGCTTTGACCCATGCCACCCCACCCCCACACACACACCCGTACATACCCCCTCACTGGCGAGTATGGAGCGCTAGCGGGGCTTCAGAATTATCATAATTAATCATTTTCAAAATCCTATGAGGGGAATAAAATGATGTATACGCCACTAAGCACTAATTGTGACGCAATGCTCCTTGGTTTCCACGAGATAATTGACTTTACAATATTTCGGCCTATATCCCTTTTTTTTGACAAACCTGGATCCCCCCGGACCCGCAAATCCATTTTGAAATTCGGGGGGAGGGGGGGGGGGGGGGGGAACAGCACATGATTTAACTGTGCGAAATGTCTGAGATTTTCTGACAACCCAAAAAAAAAATTCACATTTTTGGGGTCTAGTTTTCCTCCAAAATTTTCTGACAAGCAAAAAAAAAAAAAGAAAAAAAAAAGAGTTCTTCAAAAAGGTAGGGGGAACATTGGCCTATCATGTCCCTCTGTCCCCCTAGATTTGCGCCCATGAGCTCTACCAAAGTTTATAACTGTAAATTTAGACTGATCTGAAGAAGAAAAAAATCACTTCTTAATAACGATATAGATAACATACAGCAAAATACAATACAATCATCACAGATATTTTAAACATCACTTCTAAAAATTAAATTGTTGTATTACTCTATACCAAGAGCAGGTTGTTTTCTTAAAACAAGAAAGAAAACAAGAGAAACGGGTCATTGAAAGTGTGTGCCAAATCCGATAAAAATAAGATAGTTGTGAATGTCTAAAGCTTTGAAGATCACGATCTAAATCGTAAACTAAACGATTTCTTTCGCGAGCTGGTTTTGTAGTAAATAACCCATGAATTTCTCGTTTTCTCCAAAAGCAAATGTTTTCTACAAACCCTTTCATTAAAGTAGGATATTTTCCGATGATTTTTTTTGTTAGGTGTGGCTCTTCAAAACTTCAAAACTATAACTTTCTTATTCGCTGGACGGGAACTCTCTTAATTTGACCCCCCCCCCCCAAAAAAAAAAAAAAAAAATTAAATAAATAAATAAATGGGGGATCAGCCGTGCTCCCCCTCCCTCGCCACCACCCGCTCCACCGCCGTTGTACTTACACATGTCAGGTCCTGATTCTCCGACGAAGTAACTCTTTCCTTTTTCTGCTCTGATGGATTCCTGAATTTTTAGGGCCACACTGCGCTTTATTAGGGCACAAGAAGTCAACGGAAAAGACATTGTAAAGGTGACAAAATAACTGAATTTCTCATTCTCCTTATGCCAGTTTGGAAGAATATCACAGAAGAAATGTCCCCTGAAAATGATTGCTCTTCAAATGCCCTTATATTCTCAAGCCACTGGCTTTTCTGGGATGTTAGACCCTCACACCACTGTCGTAAAAAATATCCGGGGTGGGGGTGGGGGTATATATTATTCCCCCACTTTTAAGGGGGTAGCCTGTACAAATATACCCCTCATTTTTCAAAGAAGAAATAATATTTTAACAAATCAGTTGGTGACTGTTTTCATAAATACATTGAATATATTGAATAAATTGAATGGAACTAAATTGACTATTCGAAATAGCTGATAAGTTTAGACTCAACTTTCATGCCATAACACTGTGTGTGTCGTTCCATACACGCAATGCTGTGAGACTATCAGCAAGATAGGGTAATTAAAGAAATATATTTTATAAGTATGCACTTATTCTTACGTACTACATAATCAACCTTTCCTAATCGATTGTTGCTAATGAACTGACACGCATCTGTACGACTTCCCTTGTAGACATCTGCACACTTACATGTACAATACAACCCGACCCGGATTGTACTGCCTAAATGGGTCACTCGTCCGGAATTAGCCGTGACTATGCCGTGATACCAAAGCTAATCAAAGCTCTCAGTTGTCTTAAAGAAGACATCATCAACCACCACTAGCGGATCCAGGGGGGGGGTGAATCGGCCGCGGCCCCCCTTTTGGCGGCGATAAAAAAGAAAAAAGAGGGGAAAAGAAAAAGAAGAAGAAGAAAGGAGAAGAAAAAGAAGAAGAAGAAAGGAGAAGAAAAGAAGGAGAAAAGGTGGAAAGAAAATAAGGAGGAAAAGAAATAAAGAAAGAAAGAGAAAGATAGAGGGGGGGGGGGGGGGGGTCAAGCACGTGCGAAACCCGGCCGGTCCTGGCTTGTGGAAAATTAAGTCGGAATGCAACCTATTTCCCAAAAAATCGCAGCCTAAACGCAGTGTCTGAAATGCTTAGTGCAAATCGGTGCAAATGCGCTGACGATAATGCCCCTGCAAAGAAATTTCGAGCCATTCCTGAAGAATTTATTTGAAAAGAGGGGGCCGGCCGTGACGGCAGCGTTGGATAAGGGAATGGGGGGGGGGGGGGTAGGGTGTGCACATGTTCAGTTGCGCTCCGCATTGGGGTGCATATTTGAGTAGGAGTCTAGCAAAGTTATGGGGGATATGTAAAAGCACTCATGATAAGGTCGAGCCCGGCCCCCTACAAATCTAGGGGACGGGGGGGGGGGGGGCACATTTGGAGGGGGTGCAAAAACGCAAAAGAGAAAGGAAACGGGGTAAATGAAGAAAAATCATAATGCTTACGGTTTATGCGCCCCCCCCCCCCCCAAATCCGAACGGTTAATGCATTAGAAATACAGCTTTGGAGGGTTGGAAATGCAAAAATTTCAAAAGCTAAGTTGCTTTGCTCCCTTGCCTAATTATTAGCGTTAAGGATCTCGTAATTTTGCGCCCCCCCCGTATATAGTTCTCAAACAGCTTAAAGGGTTCAAAATTTGAAAAATAAATATGTAATTGTCGTTGTTCTGCTCGCTATCATGTAATAAGTTTCATCTGAATCTTGCTAGATATATTGCGCCCGCAATAAACTGTATAAAACAGCAATTGCAACATTTGCAACATTTGAATGAAATCCCAACTTTCCGTCGCCTTGCTGAATTTCTCGACTACTCCTCAAGGGTTTTGGTTAATTTTGCTCCCAGTTTTAGGAGTGAATAGAAAACCGTTTATCAATGTACAAAATTCGAACTTCTCGATTGCTCAATAGCAGTAGTCAATTGCAAAATGCACAGGGAATTGCGTTTTTTAGGGTTAAAAATTGAAAAATTGCCGCTCGGTCGCCTTGCTCCCTCACTTCTACAATAACTTAAATACGTTTGGGTACCCGGGGGTTGGGGCGAAACTTAACTGTTGCCCCGGGCGCCGTAATCCCCAGATACGCCACTGGCCAGTATAGGTCTCAAATAGCTTAAATGGTTCAGAATTTGAAAAAATAAAGATCTAATTGCTTTGCTCGCTATATTATGTAAGTTTCATATGACTCCTGCTATATTTTGCGCCCCCAATATAGGATAAAGTGTATAAAACAGCATTTGCAAAGGTTCATGTTTTGAAAGGAATCTCAAATTCAGGTAGCCTTGCTGATTTTATCGACTCTTTCTCAAGCCTATAGGCTAGGGTTTTATTACTTTTGCTCCCGATATAGAAGTGAGTGGATAGAAAACCGTTTATCAATGTATACAATTTGAGCTTCTGTACCGCTCAATTGCAGTGGTCAATTGCAAAATTTCCTGGGTAAAATGCACAAGAAATTGTGTTGTTTCCGGTTATAACATTTTTTTCGTTTGGTCGCTTTGCTCCGTCGCTTGTACAATAACGTATATTGTGTGTATGTGATGTCCTTACAATGCTTTACGGCAATTGATAAGGAATTCAGACTAGCAAGCAGAGCTGTTGAACCATGAACATTAAAGCAACATGCATGCTCCACATGCACAGGCCTATATGGTTAGGACACGCTCACTGAAACGTTCATTGACTCCTTTGTCAGGGGTGGCGCAAGGGTATTTTCATAGGAGGGGCAAGACGACTAGCAGACAACGTTATTAAGCCTACGCACACCCTTTGAAAAGATGGAACTTATGATGAGAATGGAAAATTTCTTTTTAATCAGTTCAATTTGCTATACCCTACTCCTACATTCTCTTTAATATATATTAATTTTTTTCTATTCTTTTTCTTTTAATTCTATTCTTTGTATATTATGCAGTTCTGCTCTACTCATGAACTGCGTGCGATTAAAGCGAACCAAAGAGTCGAGTTTGGATATAAGTGGGCAGGCATAGTGCCCCCTTGCCCACAACTGAGATTATTCATGGTTTAGATGAACAAATAATGACAATGATGATGATGATGATGATGATGATGATGATGATGATGATGATGATGTCATGATGACGATAATGATGATGATAATCCAAAAAATATAAACAAATTAGTTCAAAACAATAGACAACTGATGAATAATCTGATAATGACAATCAAAGCTTGTGTGCACCTTCATTGACCGACCCACAACTGGGTCTTTCAAACGAATTAAACATGTATATGAAAATAAAATAGAGCCTATATATATATATATTCTTTTTGTTTCTTCTGTTTCTTTTTAGGACTTTTTTAAGACTGTTTTTTTATGGTCTCCATTGCGTTAGTAGATGCCAGGAAAACATCACTTACGGGGGTTCAAAATAGCAAAAAAATCGGCTCGCGTGCATCGCCGCTTCGCGGCTTGTGGACGATGCTCTGCATCGTTGTTGGGTCAACCCCCCTTGGAAAAAAGCTAGATCCGCCCCTGCTATCAGATTGAGTTCGAAATTGAACCCGCGCGCAGATACAGGTACGGTACTACTATGTAATGATTTGATTTACTAGTAATTGGTGATTGAACTTTGCAATTTTCAAATATCCGGCCCCCCCTATTGGGAAATCCTGGATCCGCCCCTGAACCACCGTACCATTATAATATATTTCATCAATTTCAATTGGTTTTTAGGATATCAAGGCTTGAGTATGGGTTCCTTTTTAATGACTCACACTCTACACCCATCAAAGTGGCCCAAATTTAGCAATTGAGGTAATTACCTGGTCAGCCTTGTCCTTGTGGGCAATATCTTCGCCAGTGTAACCCCAGGGATAGAGCCAGTACTGACCGTATGAGTGGAAATCTATGAACAGTATGACATCTCTATCCAGTAGAAAGTCCTTCAATCCGCTGTTTTCTGGCTCGCTCAAAGCGTGGTCCCCCTGGTAAGTTTCAGCGCATGCTGTTTGACCTGCGCCTGTAATGGAATTGGACAACTGAATAGGAAATTGAAATATTCTTAAAATATGTTGTCCATTTTAATATCAGAAAAGCGGAATGGGCGGAGGGGTGATGGAGGTGTGGTATTTCGCATATCAAATATCTGACTTTATATGAGCTAAACAAAATCATGGCCGAAAATGTTTCTGTTTGTTTCTTATTCTTTTTGTTTAGGTTAACCAGCTGAATTAGCTTGAAATAACCCAAAGGATTCATTGAGCCACTAAGAATTGAAATATTTTCTTGAGCGCCATGAACTCATACAATGGCATCAATAATATTATTTGATTCGAGGGTACACAATGAAAACCTCATTCCTGGGGGTCACCACCCTAAAAAAAAAGATAAGATGTCCCAAGACTCCCAACAAGAGACATTTTAAACATTCGCTCCACCGAAATGTGCATTTTTGTACTTATTTCCGAACTTCTAACAGAAAATATTAAGGAACTGAACGTTTCTGTCACTAAATGAATTGTTCCTAACCTATATGGGTGTCGTGACCACATAAAAGTATTTTATAGGGAAGAGGAAGGTAATGAGTGGATCATGAATGAAGAAATTCCGTACCAACATTATAATATTTTGTCATCTCACAAAAAAGTTTGAGATTGCGAATCACAAAAAGCTATATCAACGTTACATGTATATGCTATCACTTTACTTTTCAACGATTAGTGAAGACAGGAAAGCATTTATTTAAAAAAAATGGGGGGGGGGGGCTAGAAGAAATGGGGCATGCTGAAGTTTGAATCTAGTTTTCTTATGATGCATTGATAGACATATCAAAATAAAAATAACACAAACGGGAATGGGTTTAGGAGGGCCGGGGTACCGATATGGAGAAAATAGTATAAAATTAATGATCCATGTCTCTAAGTTTTTCAAGAAATTCAACGATACTACACGTATGGACTAATAGCAAAAGTGGGTTGAGTAAGTGTAAGAAAGAAGTCCCTTTATACAGTAAGTATGTTGTGGTAAAGTAAATCTGGACACGATGCTCTTATTCACCCCAATGTTCCTGTTCACCGCTGTGTTCCTGTTCATCCCAGTGTTCCTATTCACTCCGCTGTTTATATTTACCGCTGTGTTCCTGTTCATCCCAGTGTTCCTATTCACTCCGCTGTTTATATTCACCGCTGTGTTCCTATTCACCCCGTGTTTCTATTCACCAGATGTTCCTGTTCACGGCTGTGTTCCTGTTCATCCCAGTGTTCCTATTCACTCCGCTGTTTATATTCACCGCTGTGTTCCTATTCACCCCGGGTTTCTATTCACCCGATGTTCCTGTTCACGGCTGTGTTCCTGTTCATCCCAGTGTTCCTATTCACCCCGCTGTTTATATTCACCGCTGTGCTCCTATTCACCCCGTGTGTCTATTCACCCGATGTTCCTGTTCACCGTTGCGTTCCTGTTCATCCCAGTGTTCTTATTCACCCCGCTGTTTATATTCACCCGATGTTCCTGTTCACCCCAGTTCACCCCGGTGTTTTTTTCACCATGGCTTTCCTATTCACACCCCCCCTTTGCGGCACTAAAAACATCAGTAAAATCAATCGATACTTACCTCCCCACTGATAATCGAAGTTCCTGTTCAGGTCAACCCCCTTACAAACAGCACCCCCATTCGTGTTTCGATTCTTACGCCACATACGCTCCTTTGATATGGAGAATAACATCGTGAAAGGAAAACATGAATAAGCATCAAACAAGACCCACTAGCAGCGGCGTAGACAGGTCCCAAAGTGTGGGGGATGATTTCATGAATATGGGCCTCCGTGTCTAGCAGTGCCATATTTAGGAATTGTGGCACCCATGGCAAATAATAAATTTGCGCCCCACACCTAAACTTATCAGCTCAAAGTACAAACCATATATTTCCCGCTTTAGTTTTAAACAAAATTACAGGACTACGTAAAAAAAAGTTTTTTAGGCACTTAAACCGGGGTTGGTAGTCAAAGTTTGATAAAACAGACAAGCCAGGGAGCAGAGCGACCGAGTGGTAGAAAATTTTGCATTTTCATCCCTCAGAATGCAATTTCTTATGCATTTCACCGTTAGAATAAAGAAAAAAAAAGAATAAGGAAAGCCAACAACCAACTGTTGGAGTTTCTTTCAAACTATCTGAACACTGGGAAACGATATGCCTTTAAATCTTCCTCTATTCTGAACGCAGAATTAACAAAAACCGAAACACATTGAATTTCGAGAATTTAGCAAGGTAAACCAAAGTTGGGATTATTTCCCCCTAACTTTGACAAATGCTATGTTATATGCACTCTATTCTATATTGAGGGGCATAATTTAACAAGACCCTGATGAAACTTATATGCTTTTGAGCAAAGAAAAGGGAGTTAGAAAATTTCGAAGTTTGAATCCTTAGAAAACGCAATAATTATATGAACTAAGTCCTATATTAGGGGCACGAAATAATGAGATCCTGAAGAAACATATGCGATGATCATCTTTAAAATACTAATTCTTATGCAATTTACACAGGATTTGTGGCGCATGATCATTAAGGATCATAATATTTCTTTCTTTTATCCCATTCCCCTTTCTCTCTTTCGCGTTTTTTGCGTCCCTCAAGTGCCACCCGTGGCACGTGCCTCTGCCCTCTTAGATACGCCATTGGTGTTTAGCAATGTCATGGATGATTCTACCTAGATCTGCTGGAGAGAGCGTAATAAGGGCTGAGGACATGCTCAGCAGAATAAAAAGTGTGAGTGAAGATAATTTTCTTCAGTTTGCCATATTAAAAAATCATATTGCCGTCGTCTACGACATGATTCTGTATAGCGGGCGTTATATTCTGAAATCGCCCTCAAGGCAATCAAATATTATAATCCTATACAGTTGTGAATCTTTAAATTCATAATAGATCACACACAAATATATATGTGTGTGTGTGGGGGGGGGGGGGAAAACAAACTTTGAAGAAAAAAAATACTCACATTGGTCCAGGTGTACTTGTAGCCATCGATGTTATATACGGGTACAATGATCCACACGAAGTTATCCAACATGCTCTTCACCACTGTATCACCACCATTATAGCCTTCCACAAACTATAAATTGCAAAATAAGTATTTTTGTATATTGTACTGATAAATTATAATAAGAAGAAGAAAAAAAGAAGAAGGAGAAAGAATAAGAATAATAACAAAGACAATAATAGGCCTAATGATGATGATGATACTACTACTACTACTACTACTAATAATACTACTAATAATCACAATAATAAATGCCACTTGAAATGGGAAAACTGAGTCCAAGTACATGTATTAGGTTTTAATTGCCACTAGGCAGGTTTTTTAGTTTAAAAAAAATCTATTGAAATAGATGAGCAGGGGCGTCGCTTCATGGGATGACACGCTCTCCAATTTAAATTTTATGTCGACCGATCCGTAATCGCTGTCGGATAATTTAAAAATCCGATGAGCCTTTTTCTGATTGGAAATATATTTTTGGAACCCATGTGGGCAAATCTAATATCATAGGACCTTATTTGAATGTTGGGAAATTGTCGGCTTACTTTATCGACGACTCCAACCCCACCCTTATGTTCCAGCGATGTCCCTAACTGGATTAAGTGGATAGCTTGCCGGATTCGCTGAATATTGAAACTTGACCGATCTTCATCCGAAAATTTATGTGAGGTCATTTTAACTGCCTTTCGATTTAAAAAAAGTTATAATTATAGGGGTGTTGAGATCAAACTATCCAAGTTAATGCCTGAATCTCATTTTAGAATGACTTGCAAAGGATGTACCAATATAGATTCAGATTTTAATCTAGATTAACTCGGAGTCTTTTGGGTATAGGGCTTATTGCTGGGCCGGGGGGGGGGGACGCCGGGGCGCTCAAACCTAGACCGACTTTACCACAATCGTGTTTCTTTCGTGGAATCAAACATAATTATGCCCTTGCCAGGAAAATAATGCCCTCTTCAGCGGATAGGGGAATACATTTTGATATTTCTCAAGGTATTGCAATGAGCTCTTTCATAATAATTTTTATGGAGGTTTTTTTTTTTTTTTTGCATGATTTATAAGAAATGACAATTAATGATTTCCTTGTAAAAGGAAACGGGTACGTCATTCAATCTTATAATCGTTTTTGATTATGTACGCATCATTTAAAAGGTAGTTTTATCTTCCGTCATAATGACACCCAATACATGATCAATGAATCACGTATTACGGACAGTTTAAAATGGCAATATCAGAGACTCAGAATGTCCCCCTCCAAGCTCCGCTTCGCCAGTCGAATGGCAAAAAAAAAGGAGGGGGGGGGGGTGGAAAAGGTGAGGGGGAATTTTCATCAATGAGTTTTACATACTGTGTATTTATTCATGTAGTTATGTATAACATGGGGTTGGCTTCAATATTAGACTTCGTCTTTCTGCTGCATTTCCCTGCAATTTCTAAGTATCTTATTGTTTTAATGTATTACATGTATCATATTAGTTTGTAATATTTTTTTTCAATGAATTTGCTAAATAAAATTGAATTGAATTTTCATCCACCTAGTAAGACCGGTGCCCCCAGTGATGCTCGTCACCCTGGTTGATTGAACCCACTCTACGCCATTGAATAGTACTGGGCTATAGGCTACATGTACTTACAAGCCTTGCCATGTTGATCATCGTAGCAGGGCTGATCCACTCTCGAGCATGGATACCGCCTTGGATGTAGGCTACCTTCTTCGCAAATTTATTTTTCTCGAACTACAATGGGAAAGTCAGAGTGAACTACTATAAGTGTTTATTTACTCATTATTTATTAATTAATTTATTTAACTATTTGTCTATTTATTCATTTATAGAATTCTTCATATAATTATATATCTATTTATCTTATTATTACATAATTATACAGGATGGCTCAGTTCACCTTTGAAAGTGGTCTTTTACAAGGTCCTGTTTACAACATAATATTTTAACATAAAAAGAAACAAAGATGAGACAGCAATGCATCACATAGTGATATCACATAAGGGTATAATAGAAGCATTATATTGTAGTGTCAACAGAAACTAATTGAAAAACCATTCTGCACACCATCAAATGGAATATTTTCTTATTTTAGATTGATCAAAATAAACAGATTTTATAAAAATTATAGGAATCAAAGCACAAAGAAATATATATTACAGTAGTCCCAAGACTGATTGCCGACTGAAGGGTCTCTGTTTGATCTTGTTGATAAAAAAGAGAAAGGAGAAAACGGATCCAAGCCTGGGATTGTACTGTTTACTCAGCATCCAATAAGGTACACGCTATCCTGAAATTTACGGAAAAGGGATACTTGTTGTCCAGGTCATTTTATTTCACAGGCTGGGATGATGTAAAAATAAGGAAATTTTCATCCCAATATTCGCAGAATTTTTTCCTGTTTGATAAATCTATAACCCACGAGATCATCACGTTTGCCTTCTGAAAAGTTGTCAAAAAGCCCACGATACCGTTGGCCAGTGAAGTATCCAAGGAGGGGAGGGGGCCTGGGCCCCCTCCCCTGGGACCAAAAAGAGGCCCCAAAATGCTGAGGACCTTAATTTTCATTTTGTTGTTTGTCAGAGAATTTTCTAGGTAAAAAGGGGCCCAAAAATGCTGAGGACCTTTTTTTTTTTGCTTGTCAGAGATTTTTTGAGTTTCAACTGCTCCATACAACATCATATGTGTGAGAGTTGGTGTGCCAAGATGGCTGCCATTTTGTATTGGTGGATTTGGTTCTACAATAGTTATTTATTAAACAAGACCATAAAGTTAAATGGACATGTACGACTTGACATCACAGTTTTTCAAAATGGCAGCCACCATTGGAAGAATAACTATCAAGGAATCTGCAAACTTTAGAGAGATTGTTCTCCTTACTGAGCAATCAAATAGGAGATATTTTGAACAGGCTAACAACTTTCCACATGATTATCAGCTAATTTTTTATTGAGTTTCACTCTCCTTTAAGTTTAAAAACACTTCTGATACATATTTTACAGGTTAGCTTTGCATAATAACATGTCAGAAATGCATAAACATAATAATTATGCAAAACATAACATGTGTATTATATATATATATATATATATATATATATATATGATGTTTTTAGTGCCGCAAAGGGGGGGGGGGGTGTGAATAGGAAAGCCATGGTGAAAAAAACACCGGGGTGAGCAAAGCGACCGAGCTTTAGAAAATTTTCGCATTACATACCCTATATAAAACACAATTTCTTACGCATTTTGTCCTTGACTAGCGCGCAAATAACCCTAAAAGACCATAACATTTTTGTTACAACATTTTTTGTTCTGCCCCCCGTAGATACGCCACTGTATATATATATATAGAGAGAGAGAGAGAGAGAGAGAGAGAGAGACACACACACACACACACACACACACACACACGTTTACATGGCTTTACTTCCGAGGATAACTATTGTTCCTCTATTGTTACTCGTCCTCGGACAGTCGACGGAATAAGGCATAAATTCATTGTTCGACGTTCGAGGACTATTGTCCGGCTTCCGAGGACCATTGTTCTCATGATTTTTTTTTTGTTCTCTGTCCGAAAATGTCCTCGGACATACGGCTAAACACGCCCACACACACACAAACAACGCTGATGACCCTTTTTTCTTTATCTTTTCGCTTGTCAAAAAATTTTGCTCCCTCCCTCAAAAAATCCTGGATCCGCCACTGTATGAGTTTCCTTCGGTAACTGACTGGAGCATATCTACTATATATGATTGTAAAGGAATCAGATGTTTTCATCTATCTATAACAATGTATTTAACGTCTTTTTATTTTCGTTTGAACTTTCAACTCTGCTTGTTTGGAGGAAACTCTTGGAAAGACTCTTCCCGTATAAATGGGCTCATCCAACTGAATGTGGAAGAATTGTGGAGTTTCTTAATTTCTTACTTACCAATATATTCAAGGTGAAACATCTTCCCATCATATCTTATTCTAACTTAGGCAAAGATAAAGCTCTGATTATCGATTGCTTGTATCTATCTGATCACACACTTTCATAAAGACATATTTCTCCGTTTTTTTTTTCATTTCATATAATAGACGAGTAAAAAATAGAACCGATACTGCCTCAAATTCCTTTTGATATGATTATGCCCGCTCTTAAGATCAGCAGTTTAAAATATCCTAAAAAGAGTATTCATTTATATAGAACGAGTAGAATATGGATATATAGGATGCCTGTCCGCATAATTGGGCAAGCAGAAACTAAGAAGGTTTATGACTAAACTGAATAATATTTGGTCCAGTATTCAGT
This sequence comes from Heliocidaris erythrogramma, assembly GCA_025617745.1. NCBI lineage: Eukaryota > Metazoa > Echinodermata > Echinoidea > Camarodonta > Echinometridae > Heliocidaris > Heliocidaris erythrogramma. The sequence goes on along the minus strand of CM046855.1, from coordinate 51,493,158 downwards.
TTCGGTTTCAGTTTCAGTTTAATTCTTCGAAGAAGAATGTTCAGTAATTGGTCAAAAAATTACCCAGTTAGGCACCTCCCCCTCCCCCTAAAAAATTGCCTGAAGTTGGTCGGAAATATAAGTGGATACTCTTTTTAGTAAAAATAATATTCTTTTTAATTATGGCTGTTTCTACCTTGAGTCCATAAACTGGTTCTCCTTCGTATGTTGTGGTGACTTGGATCATAGTTACATCAGGATCAGAGGACGCAAAGTCGTTCATCCAGGCATAGATCTAGACAGAAAAAGAATACATATCTTATTATAATTTGAGTAAGGCCAAAATGCTTTGTTAACTTGAAAAACCTTTTAGTGCTTGCATAAGTGATGGCTTTAAAAATACCAACATCATTGTTGTTGCATGTATATCCATCTAAAGGTCTTTCTTTTTTTAGTAGACAAGTTTAAAATAAAAAAAAAGGAATGATTTGACATTTTAATAACGCGCACATTTTGGTGAACGAGTCTGAGAGCTACATGTAGCAGCAGTCTGCAAAAAAATAACGAAAAAATCACAACATCGAGATATAGCAGTACGGTATATGTATGCAGCTAGCACTAGCGGCCGGCTAGGCTAGCCTATACTGAGATCGATGGTTGAGTTTAGGCAAAGAGATTACTCATTGGTTTAGGTGTCCGTGTTAGCTTCTACATGACTGTATATAAGTGCCACGTACGGAGAGATCGATCACAGAGTATGTACCTAAAGTTTAAAAGTAAGTTGATATTGATATTTATTTCTAATTCAATAATCTAGAATAAGTTTTGGCATTATCGTGGTTGAGGAAACCACCATTTACTCCGCACAGAAGCGCTTCATTTACATTGACAAATAATACATCAAGGAAGTGTGACACGCATTTCCTCAGACTCTGCACTTATTTTTGCCTGCTAATGAACGAGCGGTTTCCTCAACCAGGATTATAGACTCTATGCATTTTTAAACTTTTATAATGTTCAAATTTCTTTAAAATAGGATTCTTTTTTAAAATAAGTATCATTACTAATCATCAATGATGCCGGTAAATTAAGCCCATTAAGGTGTTGTCAAAAGATCAAAACTAAGAGAGAGAGAGAGAGGGAAAAAAAAGATGTTTGAAAATAATGAGTGTAATAATAATCCCCCCAAGCAAACCCCCCCAAAAAAAAACAACAACAACAAAACAAAACAAAACAAAAAAACCCAAAACCGCACACACACATAACAACAACAACAGAAAAAATGGGAAAAATTACAAGTTATTTAAAACTTGGTTATCTTGAGTATTTCAAAAACAGTATAATACGTTGCTCTTCTTATTTTGCAGGAAATTGATGATGGCCTCTTCAAAATTACAAAAAAAAAACCCGAACAACCCAACAACAACCGTAGCAAAAATAACACCAAGACCAAGGAGAAGAAGAACAAGAAACAGAAGTAGCCAATAGAATATTCAAATGATGTTCATTCAGGAGAGGCAGTATTTTATTAGGATTCCTATCACGGACTGTGTTCTAGGGTTCCATGGACCCTGTTGTTCTAGGGTTTGTACGACCCCGGAGTCATAGGGTTCCATGGACCCTAGATTAGATTTAGGGTTAGGTTTCGGGATAATGTCAGATGCATGGACCCTGGTGTCCGAGGGTTCCATGGATTCAATTCGGCTTTGACATTTCCAGATAGATTCTATGCTATTGACTATGTTATATCATTTTTAGTGGGTTTTTTCACAAGTTTGTAGATGAAAACTTTAGCAGACTATCGTCTAATGTACTATACATGTATATAGCATTTTGAAGCCAAATTATGTCGAGTATTGCAAAGTGATTTTGGGGGTAAATTGGTGATTGTTGCTCTTGGTGTGGCCCTAATATGCGTATGCCGTTCTTGTACAATGATCAAAATATATACAGTTAACCTTGCATAACTCGAAGTCGCATAAGTCGAACTTTCCCTAAGTCGAATCATTTTTTTGTTACCAAACTGTGCAAAACATGTGTTATTTACATTTCCTAATTATAATTTTGCATAAGTCAAACTATTCTTTGTAGTCCCAACAGATTCGACTTAGGCAAAGTTAACTGTACGTAGCATGCTACATATTTATTTGATCATTGTACAAGAACTGTAGGCCTATAAGAAAAAAAAAATCTGTTTCAAATGTCTGAGAGAAATGTATTGAAGAGAATCAATGTAATCCTTGAAACATGCAATGCAAAAAGTAGAGTTGAAAAAAGAGGAATGAAAGAAAGTAGAGAGAACAGCGAATACGAAGAAAAAAATAAGAGATAACAAGGAATGAGAAAGAGCAGGTAGGGAAGTGTACAAAAGAATAAAAGGAATTATGAAAAAAAAAAAAATCGACATCTAAAATAAGGCAATATAGAAATAAAAAAAAAAAAAAAGTGGGTGTGTTAGGGTTTGCTAATATTCACACTGCATATATATTATGGATCAGGGATTTCCCTGAAGACCTTTGACAAGACGCTTTGACTAGGATTCTGTTAATTTTGACTGGGATTCTATTCACCTCAAACTCGAAGCTTGCAGGTAGTAAATTTTGACTACGCTAATTTGGAACGCACATCTTTCCGATAATCCGGTCTGGACGCCCCCCAAGTAGGGGTACTGGGTAAAAATATTACATAAAAATCTTTACCTCTCCGTAGGTATGGTAAGTGTTATAGTCGAAATTCGCTGGGTCGAAGATTCCCTGAACACTGACCATTTCAGCTGCCTCTCGGTCAATCAAATCCTGAACGTTAGAGACCTAGAAAAAATAATCAAGTAATGAAAATATATGAACATTTATGAATGCGCAAGTCACGATGTAAAGAAAAAGTGACAAAAACAGCAATAAAGACAGCAATAAAATAAAACAGCAATAAAATACAACAACAAACAAACAAAACTTAGAGATCTAAATCTTATAGAGTGATGTTCGATGTATATAAGGCTTTGGAATTGAGATGGTCAGAGGTGGCAATTTCTATTTTGTCATATCCGGGGGACGATATTCCAGGGCCAAAGATACAGAACCGCTAAAGGGTTCGTAAGGGTAACCCCTCCGAATTTGTATTCTAGCGATGCCCCATGTCAAATTATGCGTTTTTTTTGCGACGAGCGAGATATGTTCGCGTTGAAAAGTTATTTTAGGCCTACTATTTTCAATTGCAATTTTCCAAAAAAAAAAATTTTTTGGGGGGTGGACAACCTCCAAGAATTTAGTTCTTTAGGTATACATCCCCTGTTGAAGTTTTAATATAAATATATATTAAAAAATGGCTTTGAATTTATCCAGATCAGATTCAGATTCAGATTATTTATATTGATGTGTAAGTGCTGATCAATATGCCATTACGTCTTTTCTGTAATTTAATATAGTTTGTCGCCATCAAAGTCGTCACAGCCTGTGGTTGAATTCAGAAGCCTTCACATTCAATGAAATAAGAAAGGATATTTTGTCACTATGAATTGATAATAGTAGTAACAATAAAATGTTCCGTACGCGTACATTAAGAGAGAAATGAGTGAGGTATAAGCTTTAATACGTTGATATCAGGCAACTTATATTGTGCAGAACAAATTAAAAAAAGAAAAAGAAAATACAAAAAAAAATATTAAATTCCTTTTATTTTACTCAGCATAAAAAAACAATACAACAAACAGGATAATTTACATAATGATATAAGAAATGATATATATCAGTACAATATTTAAAATACATATACTGAGAGGGTGTCAGCCAAAAAGGATTATCCTTATAATATGCTTTAGTAGATGAACAAAGACATATACTACTGCTAGTACTACGACGAATATTACTACTACTTTGTTTTAATAATGATGATCATATTGATAATAATAATGATACAATAATGATGATAATCATAATGATAATAATTATAACTCTAACTGCGACTTAGGGCGAAATCTTTTGTCTCATTCTTTTGTTCCGTTTCGCCCTAACTTACACTCGTTTCGCCCTAACGTTGAGTTTCTATTGTGACGAAATAAACCGATTGTTAGGATTCACCTAAAGTCGCAGTTAGGTAAATAATAATAATAATAATAATAATAATGATTATAATAACAAGGATAATAAGGATAATAATAATAAGATTAATAATATACTGAACTACAAAAGAAACGTGGCACATGTATGTGTTTGAAACTGTTTTATTTACAATGAAACATATTCTTTATTCAAGAGTGAAAACTGAGAAAATGTTTTGCTTTGTTTTGATTAACAAGTACAGATGTGCAATAACGACTCTCGTCGTTGATAGCGCCAGTTCTGACGTTGTTGGGCTCACAGGAGACGTCCCCGACGATGTAGAACGGTGAGGATAGGGCCCCGAGCAGGACGCAACAAGACAAGTTGAAGCTTCTCAGCCGACGACGAACAGTTGCTGCATAAATTGGTCTGTTGTGTGTGCCAATAGTCTGTAGAGCCGATTCTGTTGCTCTGCGGAAGCGATCATGAAAGTGGTCCCGGTGAAGATGGCGATGCTGTTTTCACCCTGGGACGACCACTGCGCTGACGATCGTTGGTGCTGTTGGTTGCATTGTATCGCTCCCGCAGTCCCTCTACTGTCCGAACGCTGCATTGAAGTCGTTGGCAATGACTCTAGGATGTTGGCCAGCATGAAGACGTCCGATGGCTTGTTCCTTCTGGTTTTGAGTCATTCGTGGCATGGTGACAGCGCTCAGGAAACGAATGACAGAATGAAGGTTTTGGGTCCCTTTTAAACCCACTGAATAGAGGATGTGCATGTGCATCATGCTTTTCAAAAAGCTGCACTCGAGTGCACTACCATGTTCATGGAAAAGATATGAGTTTTAATCCTACACAGAAATCACATTTTGTTATGATGATGTGTTATGGACGGTCAATGCCATATCTGTGATGTTAAAAAAGCATAAAATGTGATTTTACGTATCAAATTCCAATATCATGTGTAAAAGATATCAATTTGAAAAGTGCGACGTTTCTTTTGTAGTTCAGTATATAATAATAATAACAACAACAACAAGACTTGTTTAAACAGGGTAGCTTCATTAGTACTAAATACTGTTCTCGCCCTTCAATCGTTTATTATCCCGGCTTTAGCTCTGGCAACTGTAGCGCTCAGTGCATTCAAGGAATAAATCCTACTATGCATGTACCCACTTACTACACCTGGGTAGAGTGTGGAAAATGGAGATTAATGTCTCGCCAAAGGACGTTAGTAATGATAATAACAAGAAGAATAATAGATAATGAAAAATTACCCATGTTTCAATGTGGAGTCCAGGTCGGTTCAAAGAGTTAAGCAAGCCGAGTTCCTGTTCGGGCGAGACCATGATGTCAACTGCTCGTCCAACCTTGCTTGGGCGTTGCCAGAAATCGAGCTGAAAATATTCAAAGATCATGTATTGTTACTATTTATTTCACCTTGATTTTTTTTGTCGCCAGCCCTCCAAGCGTTTGTTTCTTCCCCAGCCCTCCAAAAGTCGCTCAGTGGAGGGGGGGTTACAAGATTTTATGGTGTCCAATTCTCTGACAAGAAAAAAAAAACAAATAAAATAAAAAGAAAGGGGGAATCTATACATTTTTTGGGTAAAAAGTCGGGGGGGGGGGGGGGAATCTGCCCTTTTGCCTCACCCCAATTGGGTACGCTAGTGGGCAGAAGTCGTCAGTCTACCACCCCCCCCCCATCCCCGCAAAAAATTCCGTATGCCCATCAGTATACTGAAGGCAATCAAATGATGCAAACTTCTCATTTTAATTTTTCGTACAGCCTACAAAGCTTGACACTCAGCCCTTCATAAATTAGTGCTGGGCTTAGTAAAACCAGATTTAACTTAGCCCGCCATAATGAATACGAGCCTAATGAGTTAACAATGTTTTACAAGATATATGAAGTTGGTCTGGCACATTTTCTAATGGATCGTAGTCCCCAAACTATGTGCAATTCAGAAACAGACGATATTTAAAAAAAAATACAATCAAGCATCGCGTCAACGAGCTGATAATACAGCAGATGACGTGGAATCTACTGACTTATTCAATTTGTATACCAATTAACTCAATTATTAACAGTACATTTGATTATTAAAGAGAATCAGTTTCATGAGATGGAATGAAAAAAAATTACTAAATTATCATAAATGCCATCCTGATTATTTTGCTTACCAGTTCCCAATGTTTCTCTACATTCTTGAGAAGCTGCAGTTCATCCGCAGTGTCCGGAATTATACGGAAGACTTTGTAGCTGTAAAACATAAACATAACATTATTAAGATCAGGTGGATATGAAGAGATATAGAGATAAATAGATAGATAGATAGAGAGAGAGAGGGGAGGAGGGCTGAAGAGGAGGGTGCTGGGAGAGAGAGATAGGGAGGAAGAGAGGAAAGAGAAATAGCAAAATTGTTGCTCAAGCTTTTCAATATGGCGAAAAGGACTGAAAAAAAGAAAGATTAATAACGGGAAGTTTGCATTGGAGGTGATACGGTGAAAGAATCTTTACTCTCCTGTCGCAACTTCCTTGTACATTACCCTGTACCAATAATGGAATAAAAATACAAAAGTATTATGACTTTCGTTAAGATGAGAGATTAAAATGAGGTATATCAAATTACAAACAAATCATAGATGTACAAATTCAGCAAAAGAAAGAGAGCTTTAATCGTGAATGCTCAAATTGAACCAGGATGGCCAATCACTAGCAATTAAACAGTTCTAAAATGATATTTAAAAGAAAACTATTTTACTTGTCGTAGCGAACTTTGTTGGTGACCGTGAGTGCACTGCAAGCACCCACGCACACGGCGACGACGAAAAGCCCGATTCTCATGATGACCAATGCACAGTCAAGACAATGTATTCTCCGGTAATACTTGCGCGAAAATGATTATGATTTGACAAACGATGATATGATATATATTTTTGTATCACCGCGAGGGGGCAATATCTCGACAAAAATTAATAATTGCCTTATGAGATAAGAAAGATGTGCCACGTTGGAAAATAGTCACAAGGGGTCCGCGTGCAAAAATATAGCAGGAGAGTGCATGCAATTTATTAAAGAGCTATTTTAAAGGTGGTATTACACATTTGAAGGGGTCTCAATTTTTCTATTTCGAATACGATCTCTCCGAAAAGTAAAATATACATTATTATATTGCATGTTTTCCAACTTCAAATCCCAGAGTTTGATCATATTTTTAGTTATACATGATCGTGTCACACTTAGGTTCATAGATACAATATATACGCACATCTTAATTTGAAATTGTTTCACTTGTATTATCCTCATAATGCATAAAGCTTAATTTCTAGAAAGACATTCAGAAAACACAAGAAAGCACCTTTTGACGACACAAAGAGTCAGATCATCAATTTCAGAGGTTTTTGGTGAACTGACATTTACACATTTACTAAGGAGTTAATCTCTTTAAAATATAAAGGATTAAAGCTTGGTTGTGAATGTTTCCTAGTTTAAGAAGATAATTATTGTTGCAGTGTTGGGTCAATGGTTGAAGATAGGAATTCGATTACAGCGGGGACAACTGCTGCTGGAGAATACTCCCTTCTCTCAGTGTGACGTCATCAAATTTTGATTTTTGTATTTCAGTATTTTTAGGACCATATTTACGTAGAGCCTGATGGAAAACGTTCACACATCAAATTTGACATGAATCAGTTCATGGTGGCCCAAGGTATGGCTATATGAATATCTAATTAACCCCAATAAGTCAGTGTAAATTGGCCTGGTTCTTAACAGTTTAGAACCAGGCCAATTTAACACTGACTTCAATGGGGCTAAGGAGGTATTCATGCGGCCATATCTCGGGGCCCAATGAGTCAATTGCCATAAAATTTGGGCTCTGGATGTTTTTCACCATGTTTCTTTGAGATGGTATAAAAATGTCAAAATGAAAATACAGCTTTTTGTGACGTCATCACTTATTTTTCTTCACAATTCATCTGCATTAATAGAACATTTCACAAATGTATGCTACTGGCAGAATTTAGTCAGGCGAACTATTGGTTTCAAATGTCAGCTGGTCAGTTTTTCATTTAAGAAGTCAGACTGCAGGTTGCATACACCAGCGATAGCTATGTCGGGTAAGCCTTGACAAGCCTGTCGGTCGTCATCACCTGAGACGTTTTTTCTCCTTAAGTGGTACTACTGGTACACGTGCAAGAAATTGCTTGGCCAGTCTTATTTTGCACACGTCCCAGGCATGCGCCTCACATTTTGGAACGCGTGAATATGATAAGTGTTCCAACCAGATGGTCCCTGGGACGGGACAGACTGCAAGACAGCGAAGACTCTTTTTAATTGAAACTAAGACCAAATACAGTACACTGTGTATTCTGTCATTGTCATCGTCAATTCCATATAGTACGAAGATTTAAGCAGTTTGCTGAAGAGGTGTCGAAGTTAATTTACTGATTTTTAAGCTGAAATGGGCATGTAGACCAAGATCATTATTTTTAATTTCAATTTAAAGACATTTATTTCAAACTTTTCAATATAAGTGTACAAAGTAATGAATAAGCGAAATAATGTACATGTGTTTTTAACAAAAAATACAACATAATACACATTCATGTGGTACATACATAGTTGGAGGACACACCTCTAAAAGCAAATGCTTGAGGCGAGGGTGCCCTTAGTAACATAATACATAATATTACATAATATTACATACTAAATATATAAAAAGAAAATAACTGCATACAAAAAAAAGAAAAATATAACATTCCTTGACCACTGAGCTTAATTGGAGGGGAAAAAAGAAAAAAGGAAAGAGAGAAAAAAGAGGGAGAAAGATCTGAACATATGCATGCATCCATACACAATGATATCAGAACATCCGAATAGCAATGATTCTTTTGAATACTATTAAATACAGTGCGTCCCACAAAAACGGTTGGCAAAAGTCTCCCCAAATAAAGATTTCTGAATATTTTCAATAAATTGTAATTTTTGTAGAGAACTTAGGGTCACTCCCTCACAATAACACCAAACAATCTGACTAGTTATTACGCTTGAGTGATTTAAACCACTTTTGTGAAAGGGTGCAAAATTCAGACTTTACAAGAATAGGTGTTTGTTCTGACTGGTATGGACAAAGTTGAGAACCGTTTGAAATGTGCGGTTGGAAAAAGTCTCCCCAATTAAATATTTCAAAGTATTTTCAGGAAGATGTCATACCTGTGGTTAGCTTAGGATCTCTTCTACCAAATGACACTATCTGACTATAATGTCTCACAATATTTTATGCTTCAGTAAGCACAAGCCACTTTTGTGAAATGGTGCAAAATCCATTCTTGACAAATGTTTTTTGTTGTTCTGGATGGTATTAGCCATGTTGAGAGTCATGAACAGACTTCGAAATTTTATATTCTGATCATTGAAAGACTATTAAAAAAAAAACATAATTTGTTCAATGTACTTCCTGACAGGCCGTAGCCAGGGGGGCGATGGGGGCGGTCGCCCCCCCCCAAAAAAAAAAAAAAAAAAGCGAGAGCGAAAAAGCGGGGGGAAGTGAGAGAAAAAAGGCCTAAAAAGTTTGCTACGAGCCGTTATCTTTCTATCCAAATTTGCTAAAACGGCAAAGTTTTCGCACTTCGCGCGGGAAGGGGATACTCCCCTTTATCTTTCTCTGAAATTTGCCAGAATGTCAAAAATTTCACGCTCGCTGCGCGCCCACCGCTGTTAAATACAGTGCTGTACTGCGTCCAAATAACTGAAAAGCAGGCAGGGCATCGAACTCACTTTTCGCCTGAAAAAGGTGCTACGAGCCGTTATCTTTCTCGCGAATTTGCTCAAATGTCAAAGCTTTCGCGCTTCGTGCGGGAAGGGGGAAACTCCCCCTCCCTGCACCCCCCCCCCCCGTTGTTACATATAGTGCAGTATTACACCCAAATAATTGAAAAGCAGTCAGAGCGTCGAACTAACTTTCCACCTAAAACAAAGGTGCTACGAGCCGTTATCTTTCTCTAGAATTTGCTCAAATGTCAAAACTCCCCCCTCCCTGCACCCACCCCACTGGGGAGCACGCTTCGCGTGATATCAAAAAATCCGTCTAAATGAATTCTTGATATGAAGAAATCATTTTTTGATATCAAGAAATTAATTCTTGATATGAAAAAATGAATTCTTGATATCAAGAAATAGAATTCTTAATATCAAGAATTCATTTCTTGATATCAAGAAATCATTTTGTGTTCTTAACCAATGGCAATTCTTGATATCAAGAATTGAATTGTTGATATAAAGAAATCGAATTATTGATATCAAGAAATCGAATTTTTGATATCAAGAATTGAATTGTTGATATCATGAAATAGGATTAAATGTTAAAAGGGCTTGCCATACGCTCACATCGGACTCCGTGGAATTCCAATTAAATGTGCGTACAAATATCACACGCAGCAAAAGTTTCTATGACAGCAAGTGGTGGGACGTCCTCCCATTCGGAGTTATCTCGGACCCTCTCAGAGAATGGCCATCGAGAAATCGGTTGACTTTGGTTCGGGAGAAGAATTTATTAGAGAATTTTCCCTCTAGGCGCGAATTCTTTGTTGATTTGTTGGTGGTATGGGCATTGCGTAAGATCTGTATTCTGTAGGTCGAAAAGAGCAGTTGATTGAGTATATATACGTAATGAGGATTGGAGGGATGGGCTTGGCAGATTGTATCGATTTACGCATAGAAACCTCTATGATGTGTCTTTAATTAAGTCGTACCTGCTCATCTCTGTCGGGTTGTGCGATGGTCCTCCTGGTGTGGCCCCATGGGTAGAGCCAGTACTGGCCGTAGGCGTGGAAATCTATGAAGAGTTTGAGATTGGAACCGAAGCCCTGCAGGAAAGCTTTGGAGCCACTGTTCTCGGGTTCACTTAGCGGCTTGGTGCCCTGGTAGTCCTGGGCGAATCTCTGGTTGCTAGCTCCTATAAGAAGATAAAGTAAACACAGTGTATTATACTTAAATACTTTAAAATACAGAAATTTTAGTAATAATCTGTAATTTGTACCACATTGAGGATGCGATCTTAGCCCTCTTACCTCCCCACTCGTAGTCATAGTTACTGTTCAGATCGACTCCAGCGCATCCTCCAACATTGGGGTTGCGATTCTTGCGCCACATACGATCGTCAATGGAAAAAGGAACAATTTAGTATTATAAGCAAGCTAAATTATACCCCTGTTAAACAATTCATTTTCCTTCAAACGCATATTAACATACAATAAAGTTCGACCGCCAGATATGACTATGTACAGGAGCGGCGGTTTCTTGTCACAGCCGGGGGGGGGGGGGGGGGGGGGGGGACGTGACTAGGCTGTATTATTTGCTATACAGTTTTATTTAGTATTCAATATTTCTGGAGGGACGAGGAGGCTGAGAATGCTGCAGCACCCCGTCCACGATACTTTCAAAATTATAAATTTTCAGGCAACCGCCTTTTCATATTCGGGCAGCGAGTTGGACTGCTTGTATTTGTTAAATTCCTTGTACATCTATTTTTTTAATGACAAAATCATATTGTCAGCGTAATCAAATGTCAACATTATTGCTCGCACGCTTCCCTCCCTCTCAATAATTAGAAACTGCTGAGTTGATATTCGGGCAAGAGACGTCAGCCCCACTGACGAAATTCACCGCAGACGCCTATGCATAATATAGAGAGATCGTTGTAAAAAAATTATGAGACTCTTCACAAAAGAGTGAATGGGAAATTGCAAGAGTTCACATTGACTTCTGTTATGTAATTATAATTGTTAACTTTTTACTTTTTGCACTGCTCATTAAATAGAGACAAACTTAAACACATACTAAGATCTTCGACGATTCAAGGCAAACAAAGTTTCTCAATAAGTAATTCTAATAGGGACGCGAATGGTTTTATGTCAAAATCGCATACGCTTCAATGCTCATAATACATTTTACATATTTGCTTGTGCTGGTGGTGAAAGCCCTTGTTCAACTTGCTCATTTGGGAAATTTCACTTCCTATAGTTTCATTATCTTTATCTTATGAAAAAAAAAGTTCTTTTCTCAACTCACTGTATGGCTGAACTTGTATCCATCGATGTTGTAGACAGGTACAATGATCCAAACGAAGTTATCCAATATGCTCGTCACCGTGGCATCACTGTCATAATTATCCATGAACTGTCGCATTAGGAGGAGAAATAACACGTTTGGAAGAAGAGCGGGAGGGAGGAGGGAGAGAGAAAAAATAAGAAAGTGGGGGGGGGGGGGAGGGAGAGGAGATTGGGATAAGACAAAAATGAGAAAGAAAAGTGATATAAAATTAAGGAATTGTATGAAAGGAAATGATGCACAGGAATTTTAGTCAAGAATATACTTTCTTCTAAATATTAAAAACTCATAGGCAACTGAATTTGATTTGATTTGTTTCCACCTTCAATGCACGTTAATCGTATACAAGGAACAAGTTGATACGAACTAACACAACACAAAGAACAATTACAATTACATAACGTTTATAGCAAATAATACCAGTGTTGGTCTGGATGCATACAGTGCATTATGTGGAGGAAATGCGTATGTAGCTATGTGAATCTGTGATTTTGTTTGTTACCCCCCCCCCCCCCGTTGGTGCCCCCCCCTATTCAAACAGTCTTGCTACGCCAGTGGTTACCTACCATTTTGACGAGGTTGATCATGGTAGCTGTACTGATCCATTCGCGGGCGTGAATACCTCCCTGGATGTAAGCTACGTTGGTGGCGGAAGGCGACTTCGCGATCTGTGGCAAAATATATTATGGCAATAAGAACCATGTTGTTGCAGAGGCGGTGTTCCGGAGGAGGGGGGGGGGGGGGTGATGATGTCTCTGTGATTTCCCGAACATCCCCCAGGATGTTTTGGAGACATACAAACGCTTAAAATGTGAGAATTTCTTTTTGCTCGTCAGAGATTTTTTAGAAGTGTGCCCCTAACAAAGTTTGCGAGTTGCCCCTGTGCTGCTGAACTTTGTAGGTATTCAATGATCACATATCCACATTTCATTTAAGATAAGATTTCCTGAAAAAATGAAAATAACAAGTTTTCACATTTTAGATAATATTTGGCAAGAAATTTGTGTCGGGAAATGACCAGTATTAGCAGGAAACTCGACCAGTTATATATTTCGACAGTATGACAAAAAAAGTCATGACGTCATGCTAAACCAATAGTAACAGGTGTCGCCACATGACCGATCGACACGAAATTTCGCACCGACCTTGAGGATCGAATAGAGAACACAAATCCACCGTTATTCTTTTGTAAATCTGTGTTCTTTTCATTTATTTTGATTTATGCAAAATTGTATAAATATAAATTTCTAGTGAAGAAATTTATGGGACATAATATTTCATGGAAAAAGTCCTTTCTTCACCTAAAAAGAAAAACATCAGACATGATTTCAATTCTTTCAATGTAGTTGTTTTGCAAATGTCATTATACAAATTAATCGCTTCACTTGTTCGTAACATCATGGGACACGAGGCTACAACAAATGGCGTATGAGGTGGGGTATGGGGTGCAGTCCCCAATCCTCCCAGAGTTTTGATGGCTAATATTCGGTCAATCATCAACTCGCTTCCAGCATGCGAGTAGGTTTATTTGTATTATTTATATATAGTTTTTTTTATAAAGAAATTCCATTTTCACTATGATAAAATGTCAAAAATTTTACTCACTCACTTCGCTTGCCCCCCCCCCCCGATAATTTACAAAGTACCGATATTGGGGCAACCAGTGGCGTAATGAGAAAAAAGAAATTGACGGGGCTGAGCCAATAAGAATTAAAGTATTTTCTAATGAACGCATGCAATACATACTATGGCCCTCTCACAAATAAGAATACTTTCCATTTTACTGTACCATGAAACTGTTGCACTTAAATCTCGCTAAATTAAAATATTCTATTTTGAAATGTCGCGTACCGACCGAGCCAGAAAAAATTTACGTTTTTTGTAGTTTGAAAATTTGCATTTCAGACCACTTTTATGCACACACGTAATGATGAAAGTCTAAGCCACCCTTTTCATTTTTCTCTTATGGGGATGCAATTTAAAATCGTCGTTATTTTAGGGGGACTCAAATTCGGGGGACGATCCTCTCTTCCTATGTACTTGTTTATAGATTTTCTTTGATTTAAAGATTAAGTTTATTAAACGAGGGAGCGGAGCGACCGTGTCATAGGATTTTCGAATTTGAATTGTGAAAATTTGCTTATAGAGCACTTCGAAGCTCGAGTAGCGTTATTTCATTATTTTCTTCCCTCAGTTTTGAAAGAAATTTCTCGATAGTGCGTGAGCCTATTGTAAAGTGGCTGGTTTGGGTAAAAGTTCCCCTCCTATGATAATAAAATTGTGATAAATCTAGATGCATATAAATAATGTACCCGGAAGGGCAAAGACTAAGGAAATTCAGTCATTATTATGTTCTAAAAGACGTATTACAGTAATCAGAAATCAGGGGTATATGGATGTCTTTTCTTTTTATATTTCCTATTTTCTTTCTTCAATTTCCCATTCCATTTCTTTCTTTCTTTCTCCTTTCTTTTCCTATTTCCTTATTTATTTTATTATTATTATTATTATTATTCAAATGAGTTCTGATATGATCCATCCAGGTAAAAGTTCAAATAATAGAGAGATCTTAAATCATTACATCTGGACTTACTATTTTTAATACCGAGAACGGTTTCACGTCCGATCCTGGACGCTTCATCAGCTCGCTGATTTGGTGGCGGGAAAACGTCGTTGCCAATCGGCGCGGACGAATGTGTCAACGTGAACGCCGACCTAGATCCTCCCAGCTACAATGGACCCCTTTGTGTTAACTGTATGCAGTTAACGTTGACACATTTGAAAACTCCCTATTGTCCTGAGTGTGCAGCATTTCTGTCAGCAATTTGTGATAGCTGAAAATTTGGTGTAACTGACATGACACTTTTATCCACTTTTTACAAACCACTATCACTTAAAGCTCTTATCGGCATTTTTTTTATTCCTCGCAAAGCACTTTACCTAAAGACGAAGTCTGACGTGCTTGTGGAGTAAAATGATAAGACCCAAAGATGAGTGTTTTGACCCAAAATGTTAGCTCATTTTAGCTCAAGTGAGTTATTCAGTGAAAATCATATCTAAATATGCTTTATTTCTATTGACATACCACTCAAATTAAAGAGCTTGTTGAGCTCTTCGGTATGATACTCAATTTGTGTTGCAAGAAAGTTGCAACCAATTTCAAATCCCCCAAATCAGTCGCAAGTCCTGCAAATTGATTGCAAGTTCCATTTAAAATACATGTATCATATTTGCAATCGATTGCAAATGCGGGATTTGCAACTGATTGCAACTCTCTTGCAACACCCCATTAGTAGCACATATACTTATATCCTTCTGGGGCGCGTTGCACAAAACTTGCTTTTAATCTTTACTCCTAAAAATCAAATGCAAGTCCATAATACGCACTTCTGATTGGCTGAAAATAAAGTTGCGTTTGATGGCAAACGGGCCCTAGAGTTATTGCCAATTTTATGATTGTTGGCCAGTGAACATTTTCCGTGGAATTGCCCGGAACGTATATATCTTACTCGTAACCATGAAATAAATTTCAAGGTCACAAAGGTTAATAAATACAAGAAGCTACCAAAGCTTGGTGTCACAATGACCTACTCCGTTATACGACCTATACATTCGTCAGGACCTGAAGTGGCATAAAGACGCTCCATCCAGCCGGGGAAGCTGTTGATTCGTGTTTTTTTTTTAAATTATGTTGATGTAAGTAACTGGTAGTAAGTCCTGTATGATACATTACAAATGCATATACATGTACCTTCATTTTTTAAAAATGTTTTAATGTATTAAAAGCCAGCTGTCTTCTTGTCACGTTTTTTTGTCTTGTGTCTGTGTATGTCCTTTGTCGTCTGATGTAACCCTTTGTTATATCTTTATGTTCCCTTCCCACCCCCTTTCATTCCTAACCTCGTCTTGTGATGTAAAAAAAATCTCCCTTGCCCCCGTTGTACATAGTCACCAGTGTTGTAGGTGGTAAATATTTTTTTGGGTATACTCCCTTATACTGAAAGCTCAATCCTCAGAGCACCAAGTTACGACGAGGCGATGCACCGTGCTGTGGTGGTGATTCACAAACACAATAACCCCCCCCCCCCCCCGGTGACCTGACAAGAAAACACACACACACACTCACCCTCACACCCACACACACCCACACACCCACAAATCATCTGTCACATTATCATCTCAAAATGTTAAAATTAAGTTTTGCAAAAAGCATCAACATTTGAAACATAGGGAGTCATATTTTCAGACCAAAAAACATCAAGTCATTTTTTCAGACCAACCCTTGCATAAGCCCTATAGATCTATACATGTTCATGATCGGGGGGGGGGGGGTTGACCGGCAAAGGAGCGAAGCCAGTGGCGTTTCTAGGGATTATGGCACCCGGGGGAAAAAATGAAGTCCCCCCCCCCCCCCCCCGAGTGCCCAAACCTATCTACGTCAGCGAGGGAGCAAAGCGACCGAGCGGCAAATTTTTTAATTTTTAACCCTAAAAACACGCAATTTCTTGTGCAGTTTACCCAGGAAATTTTGCAATTGAGCGGTAGAGAAGCTCGAATTTTATGCATTGATAAGCGGTTTTCTATTCACTCACTTCTACAATCGGGAGCAAAACTAACGAAAACCCTGAAAGGCTTGAGAAAGAGTCGAGAAATTCAGCAAGGGTACCTGAAGTTGAGATTTCTTTCAAAAGTTGAACCTTTGCAAATGCTGTTTTATACACTTTATTTATCTTACGTCGGGGGCGCAATATTTAGCAGGAGTCATATGACGCATACATGATATATCGAGCAAAGCAATTACATCTTTATTTTTTCAAATTTTGAACCCTTTAAGCTATTTAAGAACAATATAGGCCTACTGGGGGGGCGAAATTACGAGATCCTGAAAGATAATAATTATGCGAGGGAGCAAAGCGACCGAGTTTTCGAAAATTTTCGCATTTCAAACCTTCAAAAACTAGATTTTTAGTGCATTAACAGGCCATTACCCACATCATATTTTTTGGGGATATATACCCCTACCGACCCCCCTCCCGGGATCGACACCCACTGGTGGGGGGCCAGACGTGAAGGATCCAACCGCGCAGCCAGGATGTCATTTTAGGGGGCGGTTGTGAGCACGCGAAGAGTGCGAAATTGGTGCGTGCTCGCCAGGGGGTGGGTGCAGGGAGGGGGAAGTTTCCCCCCTCCCGTGCGAAGCGCGAAAGCTCTCACGTTTTTAAGTAAATTTTTTTTTTAGGGGAAAAGGTATTTCGAGGTCAGGACTGCTTTACAGTTTTTTGGACGCAATACAGCATTGTATGTAACAGGGATGGGTTCAGGAAGGGGGTAATATCCCCTTCCCGCTCGGAGCGCGAAAGCTCTGACGTTTTATAGCAAATTTGAGAGAAAGATAACGGCTTGTAGCAAACAAACTTTCAGGCGGAAAGTTATAGTTTGACGAACCGACTGCTTTTCAATTATTTGGAGCAATATTTCACGGTATAACAGGGGTGGGTGCAAGAAGGAGGAGTTTCCCTCCTTCCCGCGCGAAGCGCGAAAGCTCTAACGTTTTAGCACCTTTTTAGGCGGAATGTTAGTTCGACGCCCTGGCTGCTTTTCATTTATTTTGGACGTAATACTGCACTGTAACAAGGATGGGTGCAGGGAGTGGGAGTTTCCCCCTTCCCGCGCGAAGCGCGAAAGCTCTGACGTTTTAGCACATTTAAGAGAAAGAAAACGGCTTGTAGCAAACAATTTGTTTAGGCGGAAAGTTATAGTTCGACGAACCGACTGCTTTTCAATTATTTGGAGCAATATTTCACGGTATAACAGGGGTGGGTGCAGGAAGGAGGAGTTTCCCTCCTTCCCGCGCGAAGCGCGAAAGCTCTAACGTTTTAGCACCTTTTTAGGCGGAATGTTAGTTCGACGCCCTGGCTGCTTTTCATTTATTTTGGACGTAATACTGCACTGTAACAAGGATGGGTGCAGGGAGTGGGAGTTTCCCCCTTCCCGCGCGAAGCGCGAAAGCTCTGACGTTTTAGCAAATTTAAGAGAAAGAAAACGGCTTGTAGCAAACAATTTTTTAGGCGGAAAGTTATAGTTCGACGAACCGACTGCTTTTCAATTATTTGGAGCAATATTGCACGGTATGTAACAGGGGTGGGTGCAGGAAGGAGGAGTTTCCCTCCTTCCCGCGCGAAGCGCGAAAGCTCTAACGTTTTAGCACCTTTTTAGGCGGAATGTTAGTTCGACGCCCTGGCTGCTTTTCATTTATTTTGGACGTAATACTGCACTGTAACAAGGATGGGTGCAGGGAGTGGGAGTTTCCCCCTTCCCGCGCGAAGCGCGAAAGCTCTGACGTTTTAGCAAATTTAAGAGAAAGAAAACGGCTTGTAGCAAACAATTCGTTTAGGCGGAAAGTTATAGTTCGACGCCATGACTGCTTTTCAGTTATTAGGACGCAATACTGCACTGTATGTGACAGGGGTTGGTGCAGGGAGAGGAGAGTTATTTCCCCCTTCCTGCGCGAAAACTTTGACGTTTTTGCAAATTTTGAGAGAAAGATAACGGCTTGTAGCGCCTTTTAACCCTTTTTCTCTCACTTTTCCCGCTTTTTCGCTCTCGCTTTTTTTTGTAGTGGCTGAATAGGGGGGGGGGGGGGCATGGCCCCGTTGTGCCCCCCTGTCTACGCCAGTGGTTGTTATTAGTTATGCATTAGTTGTAGAATGTGAATGAAAGTAGTAAGTTTGTAGTTTAGACAGTGTAACATTCACAGTGCCCTGATTATAAACACGATTTCAAAGGCATCTTTTTCACAATAAATATCACATCAAAATATAATTAAATCTTAGTTTTTGCAAAAGGCATCAAGCATTAGTGAGGGTTAGTGAGTCGTATTTTCAGACCAATCATTGCATCAACCATTATGTCTAAAATGCACAAACTAATCCAAATATTATCAAACCGTTGTCATAATAATGATTTTCTAGTTCTAGTTTCGGCAAATTCTCATCACCTGTAAAGGTTGTGCTATCATAAAGTGTATGAGGTAATTATTTAATTGTTAATACAGATGTTTATAAGACACACTGTCACCTCCAAGCAATGTACAAGTGCACAACATCTTTATTCATTTCATACATTTTGTTGGGAGCTTGAGCAAAATATTCATGAAGATACATACCCAATGTTAATAACATTTTAAAAAAAACTTTTTTTGATGTGCAAACAGTGCAGTTTTGGTAATTGAACACAACGAACTGTTTAACAATTAACTAAAACTGAGTTGTGCTTTTTGAGACTTGAATTCGTTTTAGAAGTGCAAAGATGAGTATTTGAAGTTCATACAATGTAACATTCACATTGCCTTGATTATGTACGCACATCCAAAAGTATTTGGATATTTTACTGAGGAAAACTGCAGAGAAACAACATATGAACACAATATATTTGTTTAGAATTGTTCTTTGAAATAAATCCCTCAAAAAGTTCTGCAATTCTAAGTGCTTATGCAACAAAACTATAGGGCCTATGCATTGGGATGTTGCACCCACAAATGTAATAACGTTATATTTTGTACGGCGCATGAGCAATGATGATGGCCTAGAGCAGCTATAGGACTAGCATATAGCCAGCTCGCGCCTAGCCTAGCAGCTAGCCTCGCACTTGCTACCTAGACGCGCCGGCCAGTGGCCTCGGGCTGGGCACACGCCGTCCGCCACATGCACATCACACGCGCGCCGCGGGCCCGGCCGGCCGGATATGGTTCGGATGTACGTAAAAAATAATACGCAATCATACTGCAAGTTTGATTTGTCAAAAGTTTGTCGCGTATATGGATCGCCAACACAAATTAATTCTGTGGAACACAACTCAGAGTATGAATTTCGACGATTTTTCATAAATTTCATACAATTTTTACTTTTTATTTGCTATATATATATTTTTTTAAATTTAATTTTTTTTTTAAAGTATACGCGCGTATACCCGAAAAAGTCCAATTTCTTTTTTACGTATACGGCGTATACAAGCGTATACGCTCCACTACACCACTGATAGTCACCCATGTTTATCCTTTTTTTTTGTATTTTGTATTCCTTACTACCATTTTTTTTTTGTTTTCTTGAATATATATATATATATTACTTTTTACTCCCGATGGACCTTATCGTACAAGCTATGCTTCATTAAGGTCTCCTCGTTTGCCTTTCTCAAAATACTGTTATCCTTTGTTATCATTACACATGTAGATGTAGTCAGTCATATAATTATGTTTAGTATACTTGTAAAGCCTAGTGTTACTGTTATTTATACCACTGTTGAAAGAAAGTGTTAATGTTGTTTTTGTTACTTATTGTTGGAAGAAAGAAAAATGAATAAAACTTGAAACTTGAAGTGCATTCAAGAAAAACATCTGTTTGTTCGGCATCCATGGATCTTTACGATTTTTGCTACAATGATGCAATGCTCGGGAATGAAAAAAATTATTGACCTAGCCAAAATTAAATCTAGAACTATATCATGTATATAGCCCAACGGAAATATAATTCAGCGACGCAGTAGAGAGTTATCGTAAAAAGAATCATGCCAAATATAACAGCAAGAAACAGTTTATCACAAATGTATACAGAAGATAAAACTCATTAAGTGTTTATTTAACTAAAAACAGATGGGGCTGTCTCAACGCATTTTCAAAAGCGATAAGAAGGTTTGCAACCGTGGAAATATTTACTCAAGATATCGGCTTGACGTATCTAAAGAATTGAAGACGTCTTATGCAAACATGAAATACCTTAGTCACACCGCCCAACCGATTAAACATCGATTCAAAAATGACCGGTTCGGGCTAATGTAATTTTCTGTTCGGTCTGGGCCCCCGTTTCATAAAACTTTTTATCGGTAACAAATGTCACATTTCTATGACAAGTTTGCCTTCAGCCAATCAGATGCAAGGATTTCAGTAGCTTATAACAGTTATTGGAACGTACTGATGACAATTTTTATGAAACAGGGCCCTGATGTCGGTCTCGGTGATGTGACTGAGGTATTAGGGAGGTCATGTGATTGTGAATAATTGTGGAATTCAGCAACTCCCTTTGGCTATCGCTACCTGCAAGGTTGATGACACTTTGGATAGTTAATAATTGAAATAGTAAAACTCATACCAGCTGAGGTTTCAGCACTGTAACTTTTTCTGGAGTAAGTTAATTTAATGACGGTTCCCCAGCAGTATATGGCAAATAATGCTTCGAATTATTACTGGGTTTTTGACTAATGAAGACCATAAAATTTATCTCAGTGATAATTCAGAAAACAAAACTGATGGTGAAACACATTTGCCACTCCACAACCCCCTATGGTCAGGCAAGACACACGAGTCTTTTTTTCATTGGGTTGTTGAGGGTGCTTTTTCACTCCAAAATGCTCTGACAAGCAAACAGGAAAAAGAAAAGAAACGTAAAAAACAAGAAACAAACAAATAAGACAAAACACAAACCTACAGTTGGGCCCAAAAGTTTCCATACATTTGGTATAAAAACAATATACAGTTTCACAACTTCACTATTCCGGCAAACCTTTCTCCTCAGGGGATCGTTTCATCAAGTGTTTTGTCAGTGATTTTCACCGACAACCGTTATAAGCTTCTGAAATCCTTGGATCCGATTGGCTGAGAGCAAATTTGTCAGTAAAAATCACTGACAAAACGCTTGATGAAACGCTCCCCAGGACAGTCAAGTCTGGTCTCTGCTTGATATACATGTAGTACTGTATATCCAACAAATACAATCATTCTAAGACATCATGTACAAGTATATAACTCCTAACAGGAATGAGTGAAGTTTGGACATTTTTGGTAAACTGTTTTTCTTCCATTGTGTAAAGTGGAATCAGTCGAACTATTTTGTGCAGTCCCAAAGACTTGGGCAAAGTCTCAAAACCAAGTAAATGTACCCAGTGGTGGATTCGGGGAGGGGGGGGGGGGGGCCCTTTTAGAACGAAAAACTTTTTTTTTTTGCTTGTCAGAGAATTATGGAGGGTGTTACAAGTCATGTCTATCTCTTAGTTGCTAAGCAGTTAATCCAGCCAGTTTGACTGACTGCCCTAGATGTAGCAGCTGGCTATGTCTTTTGTTCTAAGTCATGTATGTAGCAGGCAGCTTATTGAATGGCCTGACACAGGCCAGTGCTTTTGGGATAATTTTATTCATGTTCTTTTTAATTCAGCACAGGTTTAATGCAAGATTGGCATGTAGGTTCCTTTCATGGGTTGTTGCTAGGAGATAGTAAGGTATGGGAAATCCTAAATTCTTTGGTAGGGTGTAACATTAGGGGTGGCTAGTTTGGTCACTTGAAGCTTTGATTTTGGGAAGACAAGACCTATCTGTGGTGTCTTGCAGCAGCAGCAGCAGCAGCAGTTTGCCTGCTAGGAGTTTGCTAGGTGCAGCTAGGCGAATGGCAGCATGTTTGAGCTGCTAGTTTTAAACTGGGCGTGGCAATTTTGTGCGTTTCCAGCTGTCACCAGCATTTGTCTGTACTGGACAAGGAGCTGTGTTCGTGCTTCCAAGCTTCATGTCATCAGTTGAACTATGGTGTTAACTCTGACTCAGGAGTCAGATACTAGACTCGAGAAAAGAAGGGTAGAGTCAGCGTAAGCTGTTCTCCAATTCTGCAACCAGTGTTATGGGTGAAGATCAGATGTTTCCTGTGTTAGATCAACTTGGTTCTCTATCATTTCGAGTTTTATGTAACATCTTATGGACTAAAACTTTGTAACATTTATGCTTTGGCATGAAATGTGATATCTTTTCTGACATGTCTTGGTTCTTAAACCAACACTAAATGTTCTAGTACTATATTAATAGTTAAATGCAATAGTAGGTTATAAGATACGATTCTTTTAGTAGCAAATATCATGTAAACATTAAAAGCCAAATGTATCTTATATTTCCATGTATTTGAACCTAAAACTACATTCATTATAATTTTGTGAAGAATACTATATTCTATTATACATTGTAAACCGTTATATAACTGAATTTTGAAGACTGGAATTAAACTTAATTCCCTTAATGCATGTCTCATATTGTATTTTGTTTGAGTCTGGTATTCAATCAGTTACTCTGGACAACAAGCAAATGGCTAGTTTTAATCAAAACCAAGTAAATGTACCCAGTGGTGGATCCGGGGAGGGGGGGGGGGCCCTTTTAGAACGAAAAACTTTTTTTTTTTTGCTTGGCAGAGAATTATGGAGGGAAACTGGACTCCCATACCCCCTCCCCCCCCCCCCCCCCACTGAGCGAATTTTGGAGGTGTGACAATTTTTTTGGGGTCCCCCCCCCCCCCCCCCCACGAGCGACTTTTCGCTTTTCGAGAGCTGGCAAGACCAAAGAAATACGGGTCTATACCTTTTCCAAAAGTTGACAAACATGCACTTGTGTGCCCTCCCCTTATACAAAATTCTGGATCTCCCCTGAATATACCAAGTAAAGCACATTTTCACTACTTCCATGAACTTTACCAACACTGGATATAATCTTTAATTTGTAAATACATGTAGTCTTAAATCATCAATGACAAAGCACAGTATTAAGAAAATAAATACATGTATGTAGAAACACAATATAAATGTTTAGAATCTGCAAATCTTATATGGAACAGCCACTTTAAGGGGTCCCATTTTTAATGAAAAAGAAACATCAGAACGTCCATACATTCTTCAGTATGAATAAAGACAATCATGGAATTCAATAAATAAATTTAAAGCAAAATTTTGCTTTAATATACATGTACATTCATATCCAAATCAAAGAAACATCATAGCATTTATTTGCACACATAAATAGCACGTGAAATACAATGGCAAGAAAATGGATATCTGAAGCTAAAGGTCAGAGTACTTTAAGAAATATTTTTCATTTGGGTTCGGTACCTGACTTTTAACAAAATAAAGATATTTAGAGCAATATGAGCAAATACAAACAGGTAGGCAACTGTAACCTTGAAACTGTCATACATTTATCTAGAAAAACAGAGGAATGGAAAAATGTGAGGACTTCTGTAACATCTAAATTCATATCTAAACAATTAAACATAATAGAAAACAGCTCATGATTCCAGTTTCTTCTCTGCAGGTAACTTGCATGTACATGGTTCAGGGGTTTATTTTTTACATCTGATGGCTTGTGATTCATTTTGTGTAGATCATACAGTGAAGTGATAGCGCTGAAAACATGATTCTTCTCTACTCTAGGCAAAGGTGATTAAATGGAGGGGCATATAAAATTAAGTGATTGAAAACCACACATAAATCATAAGGAACAGACTGCAGCTGGTAACCTGCTTGATACTTGTATCTTAAATGGTATACATGTATATTGAATTTATAGCTATTTTGCTCATAAATGGGCAAGTCTAAGGTATTTGATGTCCCTTACAGTACTACGTAGGTATCGTGGAGTTCCGAACATGAATTGACAATAAATGTGTCATTTCACTTCAAAGTTGGTCTGATCCAAGCTCAAGCAAGGCTAACAACTTAATACAACAATCATATACACTAAAATCTTAGATATAGTCGGTAACGTATGGGAGAAGCTTGGACTTGCCCAAATACAAATGTTATGCTATCGCAGTCTGCTTCTTGGGCTTAAAAGCCATTAACCCTTTCAGGACAGGAATTATTTAAGGGCTAAATTGATCACATTCTGTTCTTCAAATTGGCAACAATAATATTTTTTCTTTTAGTCATGGTGTTAATAAGGTGTAATGTCTTTGAAAACAATATACATGGTTAGAGATTTTGTTGAAAAGTCGAAATTATTGCCAATTTTGATGAAAAAACAATGATTTTGACATCTCAATGTGTTGCCAATTTAAGGATTTTAAAGCTTATTCTCGTTTTTTAAATTCCTGGCATCAAACGCAGCATGGTCATGCAACAAAAATGGACATAGTGTGTGCAGAAATTTTTTCTCCTTCTACTAATGTATCTGGTATATATTTTAGAGCTCTGAATCAAAAGTTATTGAGCCAAACCACAAAATGTGGTTAATTGTCTTGCAAGGGTTAACACCTTTAGACATCATATTTATGACTAAAATCACAAACACATTACCTGATATGTGTTTCAGCTTCTGAGACATGCATAAACAGTGAAACCTATGTATAAAGACCGCTCAAGGGAGACAAGATGAGTGGTCTTTACAGGCAAGTTGTGTTTATGCGCAGGTTATTGTAATACAGGTTTCAATGAGAAACACAATTCAAGGAGAAAAAAAGTGTCTTTGCAGACAGGTAGTCTGACCTTAGTCAGTGCAATGTATTTGTTACATTGCTTAACGCCCCGCCGTCAGTGGACAAATGTGCAGTTCTGGCTTATTGCCGATCACCATAAAAGTATTTGAAACAAATAATAAAAAAGATAACTATAGTTCAAGAATAATAACATGCAATAAGATCTTTCATATTCACACGACAAAATATGTAAAAACAGAATCCTTGCTTTTTGTATAACTGAAAGAATGATTAATCATTTTTGAAAAAAAAAATGGAGTTTTCAATCGAACTTTGATACTGAAAGCCATTTTGAAGCATCACATAACCTTTTTCTGCAACCTCCTTTTGTTTCCTTTAACTCAAATCATCAAAACATTTTAATGGTACATGTATTTCTGCTAAAATCGAAACCCGACCTTGGGTCGAAATTTGAGTTTTAACAAAGGAAGTTACACCGCGATCTAAGTTTTCATTACACATGACTTAGACTCAAGGTCAGGTTTAACTGGATTAGTAGAATACCGATCTTTTTTTGTCTAAATGTGACTCTTCTAGTCGACATACACAAGCTTGGACGTACAACACATCTAAAGAATATATCTCTGTTAGAATGTACTCATGAGACCTATTCTGATCTATCTTTAGTCTCTGGAGAAGAAGTTCTTCACTGGGGTCACAACAGCACTGCAGAGGAAGGAAGGAAGAAAGAAAGCAAATGAATACGTTATTTATTTTTCACAGATAAAGTGAAATGGAAAAAATAACCCTATAGCTCTAAAACTTATGTCCAAAAGAAGTCTGTTTATTTATATCAAATGATTGATTCTAAGAAATGTGTCTTGTATCCATTTATTTCATCCCAATTTGAAAAATCTCTTGATATGATCATTGACCAATTTTACATTTCCAGTATCACTACAATTAGTGGATGGTCATATCAAGATTTTTCATTTTTGCATGAAACAAATGGATAGAGACTAATTTCATAAAGGACATGTTTCAAGGAATCGCCTTGTAAAAAGTTGTTGCTAGGAAGCAGTCCTTCCATACACAACTGCCCTCCACCGAAACATCCCTTTTCCATCAACTTACTCATACATACGATGGACCACCCCTCTGTCGTTGCGCTGTTCTCCGTTCGTGGTATCCCCTCCTGGACTGGCCATCTCCTGGAGCCTGAGTTGTTCCTGGAGAACATGCTGCTCCACACATTCCCTCCCTGGATGCCCAGGCACACCCACTCTGGCTGCTCCCCCGTCTGTAAGTTCACATGACACAGAAAAGATGAGGCATTTGAGAAAAAGGAATCCATCTTCAAAAGTGAAGTATATTCATTTAATTATGGTATTACTGCTGTATCGATAAATTAATTGTCTAGAAATTACCCATCAGAATCCAAACCGTTGTTTTACTTTCGGGTTCAAGTTAACTGTTTCAAGTCATTTAAGGACAGAAATATTACTATTGTAATTCCAATATGATATTGGTTATTTATTAACAATATCATGTATTTCTACTTGTATCTTCACTTTTTAAATTTATTTAAGATGATATAAAGAAAATAATGTATCTTAATAATATCAAGGATAGAAGTACAAGCACATTTCATGAGAATAGTTCTGTGAAAGTGAACACAAAACCACCAGGTTTTATCGTAGACTTATCGGATTTGGAATGAACCAGAAAAAACAGCAATATAAGGAATAGAACAGATATCAACATTTTTGGTTGACAAAATATGTACTTTAATGCTCTATCCCTGTTTTTAGGTGTATTAGAAAAATGAGTAAATCAACCAAATTTGACAGAAATTGAAAAATAAACAACAAAAAGCAAACTAAAACCTCACCTGATGGCCAGGCTGGCATCGGTCCTTGGTCTCCAGTACTTTCAGTATGGCTGTGCTTCTTGTCCCCAGATTTATTTACCCTTCGAAATCTTTCTGGACCCTACAAATTCACATGGAAAGAAAATAAAATGTAATATATTTATGGTAATGCAATTTGTTTGCTTGTGCAGTCAGACCGCAGGTCATATGCAAATAAGCAAAAAGGGCTGATTTTATTTCCAGTGCCTGAAATGGCACTCTCCTTGCAACCAGTGGGCTTTTTGCATGGTCATATTCAAAGTTATGTAATTCAAGAAATTTTATTGCTATGCTCATCAGATTTTCTGGAAAGATAAACAGTTTACCAATGCGCAGACACACATTGTTTAAGTTACAATTCAAAGAATAAGTAGTTGAACATAAGTGATGAAATTAAGACAATACACTTTTCTTCATAAAATTTCAAGTCGTTAAAAGACAAACAAAAAGTATGAGCCACCATTAAAACGCATATGTATGGAAGCGTTGAAGTTTCATCTTTTACATTATCATATTCAAAACATCCATACATTTAAGACAGGTTCAGGATCCAGAAATATTCAATCCAAGTACATAATATATCCTTGAAATTGTCAAGACCATAGAATCCGAGCATTGTGATTGACTGGCAAGGCCACCCTGCAAGAGAGGGCGCAATATTTGAAACCACAAGCCACCTGTGAGGTGAAATTTGGACGTCTTGCGCAAACATGTTGATCTATTTTGGGGGAAAAGGTCTGTGAAGTAACCAGTCAGAGTGCTGGAATCAACTGTTTGAAGGACACAATGTGTACTTTGGTTACATTTTGCTGGATCCTGACCCTGTCATTAAGTGCACATTCATATTATTTCAATATCTAATATGAATTTCTCATAGGTTTCATCCAGTGTTATCCCCGGCTTTGTATTCAACAAGTTAATTTCTACTACATGCTTTTCAGTTAATATGTAGAGTGTGAGTCAATAAAAAGAAATGCCACAGTCAACCCCAAATATCATTGCAATCGGCACATATAGATTAAATCAAAGATACTCACATTGTAGCTTATCAAGTTTTCTTTAATTCGACACCTTGATCAAAAAATTCTAACCATGGACAACTGAATTCTGAATTCTGAATTCTGCCCAAGTTTTGGATGAAATGTATGGTCAACCCAAAGTTGGTTGAATGGTCTCCATTCAAAATGAATGCACTCACACTACTAAACCTGCCATTTTGAAGCAACATTGCCAATTTGAGGATCGCCATAGAAAGTTAATTGAGACTTTTCAAACTTTCATAATTTTCACATTTCATAGCTGATTTTGGTGGAACTTTTTAAAAATTGCTTCTCTCTATCCTCTCTTTTCATTAAATGGATATTTCCCCAGGGTTTCATTCTCCTTTAATCGTTTTGAGACTTCAGACCCCATTCACACCAAATCACTTGGTAATAATAACTAGTACTGACCAACCACTTGCAACTGGACAACATGTAAACTGGTACTGAAACAAAAAAACGTCAAGAATAACCAAACCTTCACAAAATTTATAAAAACAGAAAACCAGGAAAACAACAACAAACACTTATTAAAAACATGAAAATGTTACAACAACAAGTGTTTGAACACAAGTGTATATGATTCCCAGAAATGTTGATTTTTTATTATTGCTATTTGGTCATATTGGCAACTTCTGAAAAAAAAAATGTTCTGAAAGTTGTAGAGAAAATAAACTCTTACTTAATATTTCACCTGCTGAGAGCCACTATGGGCTGACTATAGAGGGTTCTCATGGCAGCCATGCTGGAGGACATAACAATAAAAACCTGTGCATCAGACTATGAAAAGCCATTGATGTCATGGTCTCGCGCACAGGTTTTTGTTACGTCCTCCAACATGGCTGCTGTTGGGAAGGATATGTGTTTACACATTTCTTGATTATTATATGTACTTATTATTAATATTATTCATACTAAATATTATTACTATTATTATTTTCACTATTAATATTTGCAAATCAAAATAAATTTGGAATTACAAAGAAGAACAAATAATACAAAACAGGAAGGTTGAAAATAATATAATTTGATTCCCCAAGTGTACTGACAAGGAATGAGGCAGACAAACAAAAGCACTGAAACGCTAAGGCCCGAATTCACAAAGGAGGTTTGGGCTTTTAAACGTACGTGCGCACGGAATCCGATCCAATCATATATTTTCTTTGAGCGCGCGCATGGGCAATGTGCGCTTATTTACGCCTATTTCAGTACGCTTACGGAGGTTTAAACCATGGTTTAGGTTTAAACCTCCTTTGTGGATTCGGGCCTAAGGGTCCCCCATTCCGACTTGCAATACTCCTGGTGGATCAATAAATACAAATAAAAACAGTATCAAATAGAATAAATTGTAAAAAAGGAAGAGATGACTCCCCCCTCCCAAAAAAAAAAAAAAAAAAAAAAGAGAAGAAAAAAGAAAAGAAAAAAGGAAAAAAAAAGAGAATAGAATAGAATGGAATTTCTGGCTCTCAAGAGATTGTTTTGCACTGTTCAAAAGTTTTGAGGCACAGTACGACTGATTTCAGATATTTTATACCTTGCATCATCCGGTGAGTTCTAATCTAATACATGACATAAATGGTACCCTGGGTTACCAAAAAGTGGGAAATTATTTTGGTGTGATTTTTTCAACATTCAATTGTGTCCCATGTTCTTGTAAAACATCCTATAAGTCATGTATTTTTCTCAAATTCATTGTTGTTGTGAGTAATTATTCTATTATTGATTTCTATTTCTTCGATTTGAGAGAGGGATTGGGCCAGCAGTGTCATAATAACACCATCAGCCGTCTTTTACGTCCTTTCATTTTAGTAAATTTCCGTATCCACCATTACCTTCCACCATTGTCTAAGTTTGAAAGTTTGACAGCTAAAATACAGTAACGATGAAGTGATGTTTTTTAGGAAGAAGTGAA
Organism: Heliocidaris erythrogramma; assembly: GCA_025617745.1. Taxonomy (NCBI): domain Eukaryota; kingdom Metazoa; phylum Echinodermata; class Echinoidea; order Camarodonta; family Echinometridae; genus Heliocidaris; species Heliocidaris erythrogramma. The sequence continues at coordinate 51,462,957 of CM046855.1, read as the reverse complement.
ATAAAACCAAGTTCTAAAGCCGCGGGAGCTAACGCTATAGCCACTGCGCTGCGCTTGTGAGGGCTGCTAGCAGCTAGCGCGCGAGCAGCAGTACAGTGCATGCACACCATGCATAATAACACTGCACTGTTAACATGCATTGTGACTACGTACACGCACTGCATTCATAACTCTGGGGTTGTACTCGAGTGGACGTGAGATGGCGCTACACAGCGTGGTACCCCGGGGTACAACGCTACCCCGGGGTACCGCGTGGTGCATCACATCTCTATCAGCCCCCTCTCCACCTCTAACCCTTAAAATCTAACACCACTTTATCCACAACTGCAACTAACTGAAACTAAAAATATAAAGAAACCTCCACAAAACAATCATCCCAAGACCTGTTATCAAAACAACTTTTTAACCCTGCAGCCTTCATCCCCGTCCCTCTCCCTTCATCAATACTAACAGACCAACTAAATCAAATGATAAAAAGTTAAAATTAAACTCAAGAAAACAACAATTTCAAGAACTGTTTGTCAAAATGTCAACACATCTTTACACCCCTGCACGCTTAACAGAAGTCATCTTCATACCCTCCCACTCCCCTTCTCTATTAATCAAATATCTACAAAATTCAACCAATAACAAGTTAACCCCTACCATGCCGTGGGCGGCAAATCCTGCCCAAAAATTTGAGTGTTGAACAATTTGTTTAGGCTCAGAATGGTTTGAAAATGCTTCCTCATACAGAAATCTGTGCCGTCAATATGTTTATTCCTATGCAATAAATCTTTGCCCAGTTTGCTAAAAAAAAATGCATTCAAAGTTAATATTCAACTCTTGAAAATTCATTTTTGACAATTGCACAAAAATCTGGTGGCATGGAAGGGGTTTAAGATCGAAGACAATATAATATTTCAGGAACTTTGGTCAACACTACCTACCACTGGAGCCTTAACTGAAAATTCATCTGCATCCCCTTCCTCTCCCCCTACTGCAGAAATCAATACGACCACATAAATTCAACCAGATTAAAAAAGTTGAAATGAAACTTGACAAACCAACTGTTTCAGGAACTGTTGACAATGCAACCTACCACTGCGGCCTTGCCTTGCACCAGCCTACTAAATCCTGACTCTAACTCAGGCGAGCTTTCCCTCTCCTGTCTGTCTATCTCTATCCTGTCCCTATTCCTTCTATCTCTCGATCCATCCCAACGATCTACCATCCCTTCTTCATCTAAGTCTACATCGTCTGGTGGGATATAATGACAATAATACTGAATGTTTATACTACAAAGCGCCATTTCCCTTATGTAAAATGCTAAAGGGGCTGGAAAATACACAGTACAGAGAAACTTCACCAGAAGGAAATTGGAAGGATTGTCAAACGGTGGTTTGACCTCTCCGATAAAGCAACAATGAAGGCAGCAGTATTCTGTAATCTTTGTCAAAGTAGATGCTGAGAAACGTGCTATCAGGGAATTATAAATATCTATATGAAATAAGGGCATGTACAGGGAAAACTCGACATAACTAGGTAACGGCTATAACAAGAATACTGTCACGCTCCCAAATTGATCTGCGTGTATTTCTACGGCAGCACAAACCTTTATAGCGAGGTCGGCTATAACGAGCTAAATCTCGTGCCTCTAAAACAAAGAAAGGGATTGCTTATCATTCCCGTTATAACGAGCAAGCAAATTTCACTGCACCTCAAATAGACAAAAATCATTCAGCTGGGGAATCTGCACACACACGAGCATGTAGTAAAGATATATCGGGGCATCACGATGCGATGTGGGGTGTGTCTTTTTATTCGTGTCATAGTGCAGGGAGCCCCCAAAGTATGAACAAGACTTTTTTTTTTCATACCATGAGTATGCATGGCGATATTCACTGCGAAAGTGTGAGGGACTTAACCCTTAGTCGGTAAATTCCTGTCTGAAAATAATGCTTTTAACGCATATTCCGACCATGATCCGATATTTTATTAGCTAATTTAGATTGAGAATTAACATATTATTAATGCCTTTATAGCATTCAAAATAATGAGTATATAAGCGGTGGCGGCGGCAGAAGAACTGGGTACATTATTAGTGTACATGTAGAATCTAGTCCCATATGTGCATAATTATGTATGTTCTGATATAATCAGAAAACGGCTATAACGAGGAAAATCCTATGGTCCTGACGGCCTCGTTATATCGAGTTTCCCCTGTACAATTTTTTATCAGTCGGAGAATGTGTGAGATATTAACAGATGTCTACGTTGATTAGCTGGTTCCATACAGATTTACAGGTATCTGATAAATGGTATGACATTGACATATAGAAAAGTCAAAGGAAACACCAGAGTTTGGTGAAACGTACCTCCCCTCTGCATCTTGTTATTGTTGTTATTGTTGTTGTTGTTGGTGGCGTTGGTGGTGGTGGTGGTGGTGGTGAGCCTCAAGGCCCGCTTCCTCAAGATGTAGCCAGGCTTGGAGCTGGAAGCTGAGCTGCGTGATGGTGCCATGCGCCTGTTGGAACGGCGAGGTGCAGAGGAGCTCGATGTGGGTCCCTCTAGAATTAATCTTCTCTTAGATCTTCAAAATAAAATAATCAAATATATTGTATTATCATTATGTGTATTGTTGAACTAATTGTAATGTAATTCTACAAAATAGAAAAAATAGTGTGATGTTGCCAGTTTTTAAAACGGAATAAAGATGCTATGCATCATCTGACCATTTCGTATTTGATGAACAGGTTGCTACTAGCCGTAAACAGCTTGCTAAGTGATTCAAGCTCCTTAACTTTAAATATATTTGAAATTCATTTTGGGTATATACTGCTCCTAACTTCTGAAATCAAGAAGTATTTCCATCCTACCTTTTGCTCTGTACGGTTGTTTTGGATGGTGATGATGATCCTTCAGCTTTTCTTTTCTTTGATTTCATGTCTTCTTCCATGCTTTTTACTGCTTCCTGTAGTAGATGGAAAATAATAATATAGATACCTTTCTGAGATTTTATGAATAGGTTAAAATACAATTTTTGATATGACTTGTCCTAAAGGTGCATAGTTGCAGTGTTTAACTGTTAAATTTATGAATTATAGGAAGCGCTAGCTGTAAGAACATCATCCCTACCTGAATTGGTGCTTCCTCTCTGGTTTCTCCTTTAGCAGCATGAAGTTGTAGATTGAGGACAAACATGTAGGACAGAGCATTGAGTGACTGACCAGGTTGTTTGAATTCCACTTTGTTGGGGAGCTTCCATTCTTTTTTCTCTATAAATGTGAAGAAAATAATGATTGGTGAAATCGATGGAAACGAAAGACAAAGAAGTTCTTTTACTGGAAACATATTACTGTGTATTGGCACTACGTACATGTAAGATTACTTATATGATGTGATATGCTATATATTGAGAATGCTATAATGAAAGATTGGCACTCTTATTGGTATCGATTATGGGATAACACACTGAAGAGAGACAACATGAGAGACAAGAAAGAAACAATGATATAGTGGGAGATAGAGGTTAAGATGCAAGAAAGCATGGATGTTTCCAAATATATTCTATATAAGGTACTAAACTTTTATATACTGCATGAACTACTGAATCGAAAGTATTTTTGTTTTTATTCTTTCATATATATGTTTTATTGATTTAAACAGTATATAAGATATTAACCATACCAATATAAAATGGTAATGAAATATTATCACATACAAATCAATTAGTAAAAAAACAGAACATTTAGCAAAAAAGAAAAAAAAAGCATGGAAATCGATTCAAATTTATAAACCATTTAACATGGAGAAAATCAAAGGAAAATGAAGCAAATTAGATTTCAAACTTCCGCTTCCTAATATGAAATGGTAATTTGTCTTTCATTTTAGCAATATGATATTCAATTTCCTTTTTAGTCTTAATAAATTGTAAATTTGAAACATGCAAATATAAATATGGTGCGTCCCAGAAAAACGAAACTGAAATTTATCGATGTTCAATCATATCTTAATCACAATTATAATTGCATGCCCCGCGTGTATGATAACAGAGTTACGTCATGTTTTCAAGGCATGTCAAGAAAAATTTGATATTTTGCATTCGTTTGTGAGTAAAGTCAATGGGGACTGGAATGAATATTACAGATACTGTTTTCAAACTATACTTTCATATTTTCAAAAATAAGAATAATAAGATTAATTTGACTATGCATTCATGTAGAAAACATAATGAACTATGTGTATACCAAATTTGGTTGCAATCGGACTATCAACAGCCGAGATCTTAGGGGGGGCCCTTTAGGCCCCCCCCCCCCCAGTTTTTCCAGCCTCCAAAATACCCCGGTCTTTTTAGGGTTAAAAAGGTCTGTTACTAGTAGCATGTGACTGTAATGTATATAGAGGTCTTACCTGGCTTTACAAGCAAATGCTCTGTCCTCATCATCACTGGCTCAACATTTTGGGGAATGCACAAGACAGCCCTGATAATGTCCTGATAAAAGACAAGAAATCAAGTACTGCGGAAACTCGCTATAACAAGGACCTTGCGACCATGAATATTTAACCTTGTTATATCAGGAATCTCCTTATATCAGGGTACAAAAACAACACAACATGAAGACCAGGGACCAGCAACATTACCTTGTTATACATTAATCAGGAATCTTGTTATATCGGAACTCTTTATAACGAGTTTCCACTGTACAAGGAGTACAGATGGGACAATTGCAAGGATTATACTTCAACAACTAGAACGTCAATGACGTAGCGCTCATCCGGCATCCTGCTGAAGCCAAAAATGACTGTTGACTCAGCACCAAGGATCAAATACATGCTATGTCTATGGATTCTGCAACTGAAGACATTCTGACTATTCTTTGTGCATTAAGTATCTGTAGAATATTGCATTTAAACACTGAACTAATAGGCTACAACTAGAATTTTATTATAACCAGTCATTTCCATGGCCATGTGTTATATCAGTCTATCCATGCAGCTACTTGTACATGTAGCTAGGTGTTGTCCACTTGATTTCAGCCTGAAAGACATCTCTGTATAGATATGTATAACTAAGTCATTTCAATTAAGTCAACTGTCATGAAAAATCTAAGTTAGCTTACAAAGCAATTGCTGTAATAAGGTTAAAACTTCATCAAAACATGTTTACTAACCTCTACTTCTTCTTGGAAAGTTTTGTCATCAATATATTCACTGATGGTCCTGAAAAAGAAAATAATTTACATAGTCACAATAGCAGAGATTTGAATAAATGCACTTTTAATAATAATAATAATAATAATATAGACACTTATAACGCGCAAACAAATCCACCCAAAAAGGATGCTCACTGCGCTTACAATCAATTAAATAAAAATACACTAATGATGCTTACAATACAATGTTCAAGAGAAAAAAATTTGTCATAAGGTACGTTTTTAGTTTCCTCTTAAAGGAAATACACAAAGATGGGAGTTTTCAAGAGTAAAATTACTCCTTTTTTCCTTTCTACACATACAAGAAAGTCTGTCAGCTCTTTCACACATGTACATGTACATGTACACGTATATTTCGGCAAGTCCAAGTTATGACCCATATGTTACCAAGTACCATGGGATTGTATTATGGCATTGCGAACATAAATTGATACAAAAATATTGTTTTACTTGATATTATACCTCTTGGAGGGCTATAAGCTTGATACACTTATCAGATATAATAAATCTTTGATGTGGTCAGTAATGTAAGGCACAAAAAAGCTTGGACTTGCCCATTTAAATGTGCAATATGGTGCTCACACTTCCACTAGGAAAACAAATACTAGCATAAAAAGTAAGAATATGAGGAGAGAAAGTGGAAGGATAGAACTGCTTTTCTTTTATAGATTTTGCCAGCTGAACAGGGCGAGTACCTAAATAATACTTCACTCACCTGTTTATGAGAGGAGGCATCAATGTCTTGATTTTACACACTTTGCCATCAAACAGGATGCAACGGCAGTCCTTTCCAGGTAGGGTAAATTTTGTCAAAGACATCTTTCAGCCAATATCTGTAGTCACACCTGCAGGTTTAAAAAAAGAAAAGGAAAATACATAAATGAAGCAGCTGGTGCTAAAAAATGCATAAGTCTCCATTGTCTGAGACTTTTGTCAAGATTTTGGTAACCTGTTTTTAAGACAGCCTTCCATTGAAGATACCAATTTTATTTTTTCAAATTTGTTGCAAAGGGATTATTACCTTGGCTCAACGTGAAAATGCAATGAGCAGATTGCTCATGAAAAAGTCCCCCTTTCAACCTTCAACTTCGAAGATTCAATATCTAGACCTACTGATTTTATAACATGTTTTGATGTGGTCCACACACAAAATAAATGGGCACTTAACTAAGTTCATAGGCTTTTACACATACACCTGCATAGACTCGGTTTCCGCTCACTTTTACAGTTTTTCAGGGATAATTTTACTTTTAAAGAATTATACAGGCGCGAATGTACATCATTTTGACGCAAAAATTCTAGCGAATCGTACCATGACACTTGTATTCCTGAAATCCTAAGCGACCGCCTGTAGTGTGCCGACTGCGGGAAGCATTTTCCAGTCCCTTTTCCGCTATGCCCGTCCCAATTCCGCTCACGCACGGATATTGTGAAACTAGAGGTCCTTTGTAGGGTCATCGCGAGCAGCTAGAAAGCTCTTAGGACTTTATGTTCATAAAATCCAATAGTTGCCTTTGAAATCTTTTAAATTATTTTGAATTATTTAAAAAAAACGACAATCCCTCAAATATGACTAAAGGTGTATCTTAAATGACCCATTGAATTTAATTTGACTATCGTCATTGCATTTTGTCAAATTTATGAAAAAAGTTATAACAAAAACTTGAAGAAAAAAAACTTTTATCGAGAAAGTCACCAGTTTTGAAAATTATGCCTATAATCCATTCCTTTTGTAAATGCTACTTAATTAAATATATACGAGGATATTAGATTTAAGTGTTTTTCTAATTTGACTGCCAAAACATTAAACTGCCTTGACTTAGGCGATTTTTGACTTGTGCGGAAGTCAAAGAAAATCTGACTTACGCGCGTATACATAACACAGGGACGCCGCGGTGCGGACTGTGGCCGGCGGCCCGGCGGTTTGATCGATTGGGAGTTCTCACCACATAATGTACCATGATTTATATTGTGCCGACATCAAGAAAATACGAACATACATTATATGTACTGTACCTTTCATGTACCCAGTATATTACTTCACACTCTTGTTACAAGTTGGACAATAAAGAATACAACCAGACACATCCAGTGATTAATTCCAATGTATTAAATCCTCCCTTACATCATTTATATGCACATGGCTGTGAAGGCAATAAAACTGCATGCAGTGCATGCAGGTACGGCGTCCGTCCGGCCGTGCAAACATGACTTAACACATGACATTTTGTTATTCACATGAGAGTGTGCGAGAGTGCGCGAGAGAGGACGCAAAGATCGCGCCAGCAAGTCAAGGAATTTTTGTAAACAAATTCGGCATGTGGCAGTTTGACAATGACTGATTTCACATCGCCGTCTAGTTCGACTTGCGCGGTGTGAATTTAATGTTTTTTCATGACATTGTTTTGAGAATTTGATCAATTTAGGCGAGTATTCGACCTACAGAAATCGACTTGTACATAGGATTAACACACGTAAGCCTATGAGGATAAATTGGGACTTTTTATTTTCGACTTGAGTGACTATTCGACACATGCGACGTCGACTTAAGCGAAGTTTACTTTATGTAATTTCAACATGTAGTCGCACTTTGTAGTTGTAGTTCGCAACACTAGAGAAAGACCGGCTTGTACAGCGCTGTGTATAATAAACTGTATACTAACGTCCATGCGCACTGAGTCGCCACCCGATGGCCATAAACTTCCTAAACTGCTAAAATAAACTTTATTCTTGCCAAAATCTTGATTTAATATAAAAATATCAATGTATTCCGTAAAATATCTTGAAAGCACGATTCATGAAAATGCTCCATTTTAAAGAGAATGACTTCACTACATACGTACTTCCGGGATGGCGAACAATAGTCACAATTTTTATTGAATGTATTCGTGATGCTTTTCTAGTTCAACATGTCAATAAACCGACAAGGTTTAGATTTGGTTGTAAACCTAATATACTTGATTTAATAACAATGAAGACCATATTTCAAATGTTCAGTACTGTAGCCCAATAGGACTGAGTGACCATGCTGTTTTGATATTTCATCTGAATTGTTACTGTGACCCATCTAATAGCAAAAAAAAGGTATATTTATATGATAAAGCTAATTTTACTGAAATGAGAGAAACCTTGTATTCGTTAGATTGGCCAACTCTGTTTGCGCCAGTAGAAGATGACGTTGAACGTCAATGGAGCATCTTCAAATATGAAGTCAAATCTGCTCAGAAGTTTATTCCATCTAGGAATAAATTTCTAGAGGGCAGGCATGGGGAAATAAAGGAGATTTCCCCGTTGATAATGACACACTAAAGCTTATTAAGAGAAAGCACAGGAGTTGGGAACATTATCTTAGGGATAAAACAGAAAGTGAGAAAAAAAAAGAAAAAAAAGAGTATAACAGACTCCGTAATCGGGTCAAAGCTGCCACTAGACGGCTTCAGAAAAACTATGAAAGAAATATCGCAAAAGCTGTGAAAATAAATCCGAAAATTAAGCCAGGACAAAGACTAAAATCAAGGAGTGGCACCTCTTGTGAAGTCTCTTTCATCCTCTTGTGAAGTCTCTTTCATCTTCTAGTGAACTTACAGAGTGATCCGATATCCTACTTGATTATATTTCTACTGTTTACACGAATGAGCCTGTTGGTAATATTCCCAGTCCCCCTCGGCATAATATTTTTGAAAATTTTTGTGATACTGAAATTAATGAAGACAAGGTCCTGTCTCTGCTTTCCAAACTTTACATTTCGAAGTCCCCGGGACCAGATGAGTTTCACCATCCGGTGCTGCGTGAGATCGCTCCAGCCATAGCTGGTCCTTTGAGTGTCATTTTCCAAACTTCTTTGCGGAGAGGTGTGGTTCCATCAGACTGGAAATCAGCAAATGTTAGTGCTGTTTTCAAGAAAGGTGATACATGTAGGGGGCTGCCTTATGCACAAAGATTGAGGAAGTTGAATATCCCTACCTTAGCTTACAGGAGGACTCGAGGCGATATGATTGAAACGTACAAGATTTTAATAAATATGATTCTGATGTAACCCCAAATCTTGAATTACAATCCAGATATCAGACAAGAGGACATAGTAAAAAATTGTTTATTCCTAGGACCAAAACTCAGAGATACAAAAATTCTTTCTATGTATGAATACGTAAACCATGGAATAATCTTCCCAACGACACCATTACTGCCCCAAGTGTGCACAGTTTTGAAGTAGCTTTGGATAGGTGCTGGAAAAATGAGCCCATTAAGTACGATTATGAATCGCCTGCACCAGGAAACGATCCAGCCATCTTGAAAAGGAAAAAGAACTTGGAACTGAATATAGAGGCGTAGTGCCTGCGTTCAGTATCTTCCCTAGCTGCCTAGCCCTAGGTAGGTATCCCTAGGAGTAGGAGGACTAACGTCCGTGCGCATTGACTCGCTACCGTTGTTAACTTGCCACTCACCCGTCACTTACTGTCCGAACTCGTCCTCTAAAAATTATCTGCATTGCTTCAGACTTTGTTGAGGCTACAGTGAATAGGTCAAAATATATTCTTCTGCCGTTGGAAGTCTCTTGTAAGATACGGCGCATGAATAAGAGTTGGGCGCGATCAAAGTTTAACTAGCACACACACTCCTGCAATAGCCGGTGGATGGAGCTCGGGCGACAAAGACAAGACTTCCCTACTCAACTCAGCGCGCAATAGGGCAATAGTTGTAGCCCAACATGATGACGTAACGTGGAGAAGGTTTACCGTTCACCATGTGTGTTGGTAGGAGGAAAGGGAAAAGGAAATTAGAGATGGATAGACGAGAAAGGATGACAAGAGAGAAAAAGAAGAAATAATCTTTCGTGACAATGGGTGAAGTCCTGAAAAGGACTGTAGACCAGATGAGATGAGATGAGAAGACTTGGTTGATGATCGGTGGATGAGCAGCGATGGATAGATTAGCGAATGTTGAGTAGATGAGGCTTGAGTAGGAGGTTACTCGACGTTTCGGACAGGTTGACTGTCCGTCATCAGGAGTGAAGTGTGCTAGACGAGCGGCGGGGTTTTTATGGAGTGTGTGCGGACGTCGGAGGAATCGGCGGCCGGAGGTGCGGGCGGGTTGCTGTCGGTGGTGGCGCTATTATGTCCGAGAGTTGAGTGGACGTGTGTGCGGACGTCGGATGGATTGGTAGCGGGTGGCTGGCGGCGTGAAGTCCTTTGTGTGTTGGCTGATCGAGGGCGGAGATTGTACCGGGTTTGTGTAGGTGGGACGGCGGGCTGTGGTGTCGGGGGTGCGTCGGCCTGAGGATTGGGTGGGATGGCGTTGGTAGTCGGCGGGTCGGCGTGCTGGATGGTCGGCTGGTTGGCGGGTTGAGTGGGCTGTGAGTCGGTGGGTTTGGTGGGCGGCGATTCAGTCGATTGAGTTGTCAGTGGTGCTGGTTGTGTGGATTGGGTTTGGTGTTGGTTGGCGCCCCTATGAAGGATTGGGTGCCAGATGTGGTTGAGATGAAGTCCTGTGTCCTGTGGTACTGTGTCGTGGCGTTGAATCTCGATAGCCTCCCTCACTCCTCTGGTGTGCCAGTGCTTGATGTTGGTGATTAAAGTGCTGTGTGCCCAGTCGATGTGGTGATCTTCTTGTTGTGCGTGTTTGACTATTGCAGATTTGTCCCAGTCGCTAAGTCGGTGGCAGGCCTTGTGTTCCTTAAGTCTTGTGTTGAAATCTCGTCCTGTCTCTCCGATGTAGACTTTGCCGCAGTCGCAGGGAATCTTGTATACACCGGGTTGTTTGTTGGTGGGGGCCTTGTCCTTGTGTGAGTGCAAGATGGAGTGAAGTTTCTTGGAGGATCGGTGTCGGACTTTGAAGTTGGCCTGAGTAAGTATGCGGTGTAGTTGCTGGGATGTCTTGCCGAGGTACGGGAGAACAACTGTGGTGGGTTGTTTGCCGGTGGATTGGTCGTTGGTGGCGGCGTCTGTGGGTTGGTGATGAGGTCGGTGGGTGGAGATCTTCTTCCTAGGGTATTGGTTGATGGAGGTGAGTGCGTTGGTGATGTGAGTTCTTGTTGAAGATGGTCCTTGTCACTGAGTTGGTATGCGCGTCTGATGAGGGAGTTGGGTACCGACTGGTGGACGGATGGGTGGTGGAAGGAGCGGTAGTTGAGGTATCTGTCCGTGTGGGTAGGTTTTCGGTAGATCTGGTGTGAGAGGAACCCTGAGTTAGTCTTCTTGACGAGAACGTCCAGGAAAGGGATTGAGTCGTTGAGTTGAGTCTCCATTGTGAACTTGATGTCTGGGTGTTGGCTGTTGAGGTGGTCGAGGAATCGGTGCAAGTCTGTTGTGCTGTGTGGCCAGATGACGAAAGTGTCGTCTACGTAGCGAAGCCAGAGTGAGGGTCGTTTGTCGGCGGTCTTCAGTGCTTGCTGTTCGAGGTGCTCCATGAAGATGTTGGCGATGATTGGTGAGAGAGGTGAACCCATGGCAGCCCCTTTGAGTTGTTTGTAGAAGTTGGTGCACCACTTAAAGGAATTGGAGTTAAGGCAGGTGAGGAGAAGGTCGTGGATCTGGTCAGGAGTGAGGTTGGTGCGTGAGGCAAGGTCTGAGTCGGTGAGCACTGAAGACCGCCGACAAACGACCCTCACTCTGGCTTCGCTACGTAGACGACACTTTCGTCATCTGGCCACACAGCACAACAGACTTGCACCGATTCCTCGACCACCTCAACAGCCAACACCCAGACATCAAGTTCACAATGGAGACTCAACTCAACGACTCAATCCCTTTCCTGGACGTTCTCGTCAAGAAGACTAACTCAGGGTTCCTCTCACACCAGATCTACCGAAAACCTACCCACACGGACAGATACCTCAACTACCGCTCCTTCCACCACCCATCCGTCCACCAGTCGGTACCCAACTCCCTCATCAGACGCGCATACCAACTCAGTGACAAGGACCATCTTCAACAAGAACTCACTCACATCACCAACGCACTCACCTCCATCAACCAATACCCTAGGAAGAAGATCTCCACCCACCGACCTCATCACCAGCCCACAGACGCCGCCACCAACGACCAATCAACCGGCAAACAACCCACCACAGTTGTTCTCCCGTACCTCGGCAAGACATCCCACCAACTACACCGCATACTTACTCAGGCCAACTTCAAAGTCCGACACCGATCCTCCAAGAAACTTCACTCCATCTTGCACTCACACAAGGACAAGGCCCCCACCAACAAACAACCCGGTGTATACAAGATTCCCTGCGACTGCGGCAAAGTCTACATCGGAGAGACAGGACGAGATTTCAACACAAGACTTAAGGAACACAAGGCCTGCCACCGACTTAGCGACTGGGACAAATCTGCAATAGTCAAACACGCACAACAAGAAGATCACCACATCGACTGGGCACACAGCACTTTAATCACCAACATCAAGCACTGGCACACCAGAAGAGTGAGGGAGGCTATCGAGATTCAACGCCACGACACAGTACCACAGGACACAGGACTTCATCTCAACCACATCTGGCACCCAATCCTTCATAGGGGCGCCAACCAACACCAAACCCAATCCACACAACCAGCACCACTGACAACTCAATCGACTGAATCGCCGCCCACCAAACCCACCGACTCACAGCCCACTCAACCCGCCAACCAGCCGACCATCCAGCACGCCGACCCGCCGACTACCAACGCCATCCCACCCAATCCTCAGGCCGACGCACCCCCGACACCACAGCCCGCCGTCCCACCTACACAAACCCGGTACAATCTCCGCCCTCGATCAGCCAACACACAAAGGACTTCACGCCGCCAGCCACCCGCTACCAATCCATCCGACGTCCGCACACACGTCCACTCAACTCTCGGACATAATAGCGCCACCACTGACAGCAACCCGCCCGCACCTCCGGCTGCCGATTCCTCCGACGTCCGCACACACTCCATAAAAACCCCGCCGCTCGTCTAGCACACTTCACTCCTGATGACGGACAGTCAACCTGTCCGAAACGTCGAGTAACCTCCTACTCAAGCCTCATCTACTCAACCTTCGCTACTCTATCCATCGCTGCTCATCCACCGATCATCAACCAAGTCTTCTCATCTCATCTCATCTGGTCTACAGTCCTTTTCAGGACTTCACCCATTGTCACGAAAGATTATTTCTTCTTTTTCTCTCTTGTCATCCTTTCTCGTCTATCCATCTCTAATTTCCTTTTCCCTTTCCTCCTACCAACACACATGGTGAACCGTAAACCTTCTCCACGTTATAAGCTCCACCATGCAAACCTTCAAAGATCATCTATGATGACGTAAGTTGACAAAATTTGCTATCGAGATGAAGATTAAAATATACTGATCAAGCTGGTACCATTTAAAAAAATAAAACTAAGAGGGGGTGGTGTGATCTAAAAAAATAGAAGGGGGTGGCGCTTTAACGTAGAGGTTTTTTAGAACTCTCTACAAATACAAGAAGGTGGCGAGTCCGCGTAGATCTGGCACGTGTTGTGTGTACGTACGACGCGCCTTGTAACTACAATAGTACAGGTAGAGATCGATGGGCGCAACACTCAACAGCAGCCACCTATTGTCTTTTATTGAGTCGCCATCCCGGAAGTAGTGACATCATTCTCTTTATAATGGAGCATTTTCATGAATCATGCTTTCGAGATATTTTAGGGGATAGGCCTACAATACATTGAACTTTTGAAGTTTTCATATTAAAATTTAAATCAAGATTTGGACAAGAATAAAGTTTAATTTAGCAGATCTAGGCCTATAGGAAGTTTAAGGCCGTCGGGTGGCGACTCAATCATGCGCATGGACGTTAGGTTAAACACACAAAAAGAATGGGCTCTACAGTACTAGTACATGTAGTCTACTATTTTAGGAGAGGGATTCCGTGAAGCCAGACGTAGTCTCACTCTCTCACTCTCAGCGGAGCATATATCCCCGCACGAATATCCCCGCACGAAATAGACTAGACTGAGTTTTCGGTCTATGACTAGGCCTATGCTAAGTCCTGCGCGGCGTCGTGTCTAGCCAGGATTGGCTTCGTGAATGTAAAAAAAAAAAAGAATTGGCTATACGCCTTCTACATCACGAAGCCAGGCGTTCTTGCCCAGCAATCTAATTGCGCACGGGTTAGCAGGACTGGAAAATGCCCTGAAATAACACTTTTCTGATAACTCCCGTGACCGACAGGTCCTTCACCACAGCGTTTCCTCCTAGGAAAACGTTTAGAATTAGAATGTCTTTTTGATCGTACGTATTTTTACCAAAAATCAAAAAAAGATCATAAGAAATTTCCGAGAACTCACCAGTCATGCCAGTGTTTGTGTGTATCCATGCCTCCTCTTGTCATGCAGATATGGCATGACAATGGATACACACAAACACTGGTGAGTTCTCGGAAATTTCTTATCTTTTTTTGATTTTTTGCCTTTTTTTGGTAAAAATACGTAGGCCTACAATCAAAAAGACATTCTAATTCTAAACGTTTTCCTAGGAGGAAACGCTGTGGTGAAGGACCTGTCGGTCGCGGGAGTTATCAGAAAAGTGTTATTTCAGGGCATTTTCATGTCCTGCTAACCCGTGCGCAATTAGATTGCTGTAAGAACGCCTGGCTAGTCGTGTCCAGAGTGCGAGATGGAACTCGATTTGGGGCCGGTCGGCGTGCGCGTGCATGCCATGTTTTACAGTGCGGAGATCGGCAGAGGCAAAAATGAACACATGTAACAAGTTCATAATCAAGTTCAAAACAACTTCCAAATATATTTTAAATCAAGTAATTAATGCTGTGATATATCATATTGTCCTCTTGGCCTTCAGATTTGTAGTTGTTTGATGAAAATCATAACGATTTTGGCCAGAAATGGAGTCAAACTCGCAAATGTTTCATCGCTGAATCTGGTCATGCTGGTGCAAGATCGTCGCCGCCGCCGCCGCCGCTGGGCTACATTTGCTTGCACACAAATGAATACAGCACGCGCAGACCGGCCCCTATTCTCCGGGTTTGCCCTCGACATTTCGACATAAATAAAGCATCAAACATGCAAAAGTCTGTGCTGTGCTGATTCTTACCTAGAGTCGGATAGCCTAGACTTTTTGTGTGGCCTTTCTCAGTTTCAACGCTTTTCAGGCTGTCCTCGGCCTCGCAAGTCACATTCCCGAGTCCATTTGTTTTGAAAAACTTTCGCGCTTGCGCTTGGCCAAGCTGAATCGAGAGAGGGCGCTATTTTTTTCGGAGCATTTAAAAAAAAAATTACTTCCATTTTCAATATATAAAAAAAACCCCCACATAAATGGTATATTCACATGCAAGAATCATATATGCAGATTCATATAATCTTTACATTTTTGTACAATGAAATAAACTATTAACAAATAAGTCAAACGTAACATTTTACAAACACGATCAAATGCATTATATGCCTATCACTGAATGGAAAAGAAAGAAAGAAAGAAAGAAAAAAATCAATCTCACACCCCCCACTTCGCCCGGGGTCCGCTCGCTATTCATACAAAACCGCTAGTCATTTAACACGGGTTATGAATAGCGGTCCTTATGACTAGCGAGGTTACCCCCTTGCCGCCCCCCCCCCCCTCAAAAAAAAATTAAAAGGAATGGGGCTGGTATTGTTTCGTTCTATGTCTCCAACTTTTGGAATATTTGTTTTTCTCCTCTAAATGATTCTCTGACATCATTGCTTTAATTTATTTTACGGTCGGAGGTGTCTCTCGATCTATTCCTACATTGATACGTCATATGTTTAACTATTAAATAGAATCAAATGATTAAATAAATTTTCTTTTCCAACATTTTATTTATCTCAATTCCTAAATAAATTATATCCCTATATCTATCATAGTATTTGATTCATTTCTAACCCCCCCCCCACATTTGTAAAAATTATTATATTCCTCTTCTCTCTTTCAAAATGAACAGTAATTATTTTGAACTAATAAAAATGAAGCCATGAAATAAAATCAATCAAACAAACTACTCTAAAACGATACAAATGAAGTTTGTATAAATATTTATATGAAACAAGTTGTTTTAAAATCCCCGTAGCTTGTTGAGTGCATTTTCTCAGGCTAGTATTATATTTAATGGGTACATTAAAGTGACAGCAAACTGAAGCTCTTAAATAGCGCCATCTTTCAACGTGCAGGATTTGATAAGTGTCTGTGCCTTTCATTTTCCCATTATGCTCCATTCTAGTTTGTAAAAGCTAATTAGAATGAACCTGTATACAATTTTCTACAATGCCAAGTCGAAAATAATAGTTTTGAATATAAAATTTGCCTATTATGCATGCAAACAAGCTGTTGGTCGAAATTCAAAATAAATTCATTTAGCAATGATCACTGTATAAGATGGCGCTGTTCAAGTTCTACCAGTTTAATGTCACATTAAGCGTATCTTCTAACTTTTCCAGTATAGAGGGTTCTCGGATTTATCATCAAGTATAATCAGTATTTATGATTTTCTTATACGATTTCAGTCTAGGGTATTACTCTATCACCAAATACAAAGGTAATTTCTCCATTATCATAGTCTCTTTTCTCTCCCTCTTTTCTCACCATTTGCTTCTTCTAAATATCTGGGATCATTTCAAAAATATATTTTATTCGTGATATATTCCATGCAAACAAGCCCTTTCTAATAAAATAATCATCTAATCTTAATTTACTATACTCATGAATAATGTGCTCCAGTCGAAATATACCTTTTGAAAAAGGCTATGGTCAAATATACTAGAACCACGAAAATGATACTTATTATTAAAGAGAACTTCCTTTCCTTTAAAACCATCATACTTCTGTCTTGAATATCCCACTTCTAACCACGTATCCATTAATATGGATGCAGGCAGCTCTATAACATTCCCATAAAATAATAACTGTACACTGCACACACTTAGTAATAAAGGTACAATTTTGCACCCTTCAAATGCAACACTGGCAGCACCTTTTTTGGTGCAACTTTGCACCCTAAGAAGCTTTTTGCACCTTTAAGGGTGCAAATGGGCATTAAAGGGTGCAAACAGGAACAAAAATGTGCATTTTTGCACCCTTTTCATGTAGGGTGCAAGATTGCACCCAAAAAGGTGCTGCCAGTGTTGCATTTAGGGTGCAAACGGCTGAACCTTTTTTTTCTAAGTGTGCAATATAAATTTCCCTTCTGAAAGGTGCGTATAGCATATTCAAAATATTGTTTCCATTTCATTCGTTGATCCCCTATTAATAGTTATTATTTGCACTTTAAATAGAAAATCCATCCCGGTTTACGCCTCACTTTGTTATAGTCTAAGAACAAGGTAAATTTTCAGTGCCATAAAACGTCAAAACACATTTTATCTAAAGTCCGAAATACCTATTCTGGGAACAGGGATGAATGATGCCACATTATACACTAGTCTTAAATATGTAAAAACTTTCAACAACTGGATTTTTTTCCAACGTCAGATCTCTCTGTTTCCACCCTTTTCTTTTTTAAATAGTTAAATCTCTTTGTATAGTTCATAGCATCCTTTGCATTCATATCTAAACTGAAACACACTCCTAGTATCTCCACGAATGTTACTCTATTCCCAATATAGCGACATATAAGTTTTATCCTTAGTGTATTTCAAACCATGCAGACACCCAATTCTTGATTTTTTTCAATTAAAACATCAGTTAAATTAAAGTCATCAGTGTACAATATTTGCTTAACTTCAATTGTACCACATCGAATTCCTAAAACATGATTATCAGTTCGTATACACTCTTAGAAATATTGGGCAAAATTTTACCCAAATTTTACCCAACATGAGGGTCCTTATGAGTCCGACCAACTTTTGGGTAAACTTTACCAATTTCATTCTTATTTTTGACCAATGTTGGGTAAATGCATGTAAAAGTTGGGCAAGATTTAACCAACCTATGCCCAATCTTCATTTACCCAGTGGCATTTACCCAACATTTCTAAGAGTGTATGTGCAAGAACTTCAAAACAGAGAATAAATAAATACGGAGATAAAGGATCACCTGCTATTCTAGAATAACCCGTTGCATTTCACCCATTTAAAACGCAACTGCATGATAACATTATTATACATTACCTTAATCCATTTGCAAAATGATTGTCCCAATCTAAACTATAAAATAAAAGAGTATACTTTTTGACATTGAATCATAAACAAGTACATGTATATGTAACAATTATTTTTCAAAAACAAACACGAAATGATAAATTGTCAAATTATTGTAATTCATAACATATAAAATCATTAGCGGAAGAAGGACTGCCATTATAAGCAGTTTGCTTGAGAATATGGCAGCCCCAGACAAATATTGTGAAATAGCTAAAACATGTTCAAATAAGCATGGATAAATAATTGAAATCCTAAGTTAAGAGCATATTGATGATAAAATGGTGATGATGATGATGATGATGATGATGATAACGGTGATGATGATGATGATGAAGAGTTGACACAGAAATTTACGCTGTATATTCAGATAGTAACATCGTTTTAACTTTGGCTTTAAATGAGTAAAGGGAACAACAGGATTTAATGAATTCTGGGAGAGAGTTCCATAGGTCTGGACCATGGTGTCTTATTGATCTATGCAATTAGTAACTTTGGGTTGAAAAGATGAAAATTGGAGGAATTGCGAGTAGGGTAGGAGTGAATAGTCCCAGGTAGCAAGCCCATATGGGGCTCATGTAGGCCCCATATGGGCCTGTTACCTGGGGTGTTATTTAAATTATAAAAGTTTTGAAATGAAAGAGGGAGCAAGTTATTTGGATACTTAAATATAAACAGTAAACTTTGTAGTGAATTGATGTCGAATACTGTTAGAGTTTTCAGTTGGTAAAATATTGGTCTAGTGTGAGATAAATATGGTGAACCAGTACATATGCGAAGGGCTTTCTTTTGTAATAAGTAAATAGAGTTGATTTTTGTTTTGTTGGTGGTGGCCCATACTAAATTGCAATATGTTATATATGGTAATATCAATGAATTATAAAGCATAATGAGCGTTTTACAAGAGACAAATCTCTTTACTTTGTAAAGTATACCAACATTCCTAGAAATAGAAGCAGTTATATGACGTATATGTTCGTTCCAATATAAATTTTCATCGATAATGACGCCCAAAAATTTTGTTTGTATCTTTCTTTCAAGAGGTACATTATCTATAAGTATGTCGTAAGGAAAATCAATGACATGAGAATTTACGTGCTTAAAATACATGAAATTGGTTTTATCTAAATTAAGGGACAATTTATTGCATTTGAACCACAAAGATAACTTTGGTAACTCATTATTAAGTGTATTTACAAGGGTATTTAAATTATGATGTGAACAGAAAATGTTTGTGTCATCTGCAAATAATATGAAAGATAAAAGAGGCGTTGTATTTGTTAAATCATTAATATATAATAGAAAGAGTAAAGGGCCTAGTATTGACCCTTGTGGAACACAGCATTGGATTGGCAGGAAATTTGAAGAAACATCATTATACACTACATATTGTTGTCTATTAGATAAATAGCTCTCAAACCAGGAGAGGGCAACTCCACGAACTCCATAAGAGTGAAGTTTTTAAAGTAAAATATGGTGGTCAAGCGTATCAAAGGCTTTTGATAAGTCCATGAATACTCCTATACGTGTTCTTTATTGGCTATGGCATTCGTTATTTTATCATATATTGTACTAAAGCTAGGTCGGTTGAATGTCTTTTTCTGAAACCATATTGATTTAGATTTAGAAAATGAAATGTATCTAAAAAGTTATACAACTTTTTGTAAATAATCTTTTCTAGGATTTTTGATATACTGGAAAGAATTGATATAGGTCTGTAGTTACTTATTTCGTGAGGGTTAATTGTCTTTTTTGAAAACGGGATTTACCTTTGCAATTTTTAGGGACTCAGGACATTTCCCGGTGTTAATAGATATATTAAATATGTGAGTTAGCGGAGAAACGAGAAAATGTATAATTTGTTTCAGGAGAAAAGCACTGATTCTATCGTGGCCTTGCGATTTACTTGACTTGAGATATTTTGTTATTTCGATTATTTCATTTGGATTTGTGGGATTAAAAAACAGTGAAGAAGTTGTAAGTTCAGGAAGAAATTTAGTAAAATTTTCGTTCGGTTTATTGAGTTTATTTGCTAAATTAGGTCCTATATTTACAAAAAAGGAATTAAAGGTATGAGCTATATATCTTCAGACTGTATTGCTGTATTATCCATTGTAAAATTATTAGTAGGTACATTTTTTGTTTTCTTGCCAATCAGATCATTTATAATCTCCCAAGTAGATTTCATATTAGATTTCACTCGGTTAAGTTTATCGGAATAGTACATTTTACGAGAAGTTCGAATGATATTAGTTAATTTGTTCCGGTACGTTTTATATTTGTTTTTATTAAGAGTAGTAGAGTTTGTTAAATAAGCCTTATAAAGTTTGTTCCTTGTGTGTATGGATCGCAGAATTGCTTTTGTTATCCATGGCATTTTACAACGTTTATTGTTCTTGTTTACAGATACCAGAGGAAAATTTTTGTCGTAATACTTCTGTAACTTTTTATTAAAAACAATTTTTATAGTAATCCACTCGTCATGTCTTTGTCAAAGATGTTAGAAAAAAAAATATCTATATAAGGGTTGAAGATTGACCATCAATCCTGGTTGGTTTATTTATATGCGGATAACAACTATTAGCATAAATAATATGAAGAAGTGTATCATGATAACTACTATGAGATAACAAGTCTATATTAAAGTCACCCATTAGATATAATTGTTTGCCTTCTCCCGTAAGAGTATGGAGGCATATATCAAGATCTTCACAAAATGAATTTATAGAACCATGAGGGGGTCTGTAAATTAATCCAACGATTATATTTTTGTTGTTTGAAATTTATGATTTCTAAAAACAATGATTCAGTTTGTGTTAATGATATTTCCTTTCGGAATTTAAATTGTAGTTGTTCATTGACATAAAATGCTATACCCCTCCTCTCTTTTCTTCTCGATCATGTCTGATCAGTGTATAATTTTGTAAGTTAAATAGGTTGGGCGAAGTATTATGAAGCCAAGTTTCCGTGACACCAATAATAGAAAAGGGAAAATTGTTCAAAGTATATAGCAATGTTTCCAGAGAATCAAAATTTTTGCTTAGACTTCTAGCATTTACATGAAGTAAACTAAATCTATTCTCTGTTTTTTGAAAACTAGAAGTAAATTCGTTAATTGAGTAATAGTTACTATAATAAAATTCAAGTGTTAAGCCATCATTACCAGGTTTTTTTTTTAAAGTGTCATTTGCTGCAGTGTTGCCAATGTTCCATTCCGTGATAATTCCTTCACACTGCTCAATTGAGTCTTTACTTAATTTGGTAAATATTGCAAAATCTATTTCCTTTTCAAATATATCTGGGTTTGCATATAGCTGACACTATATAGCGTACCCATTTGGGGGGGGGGGGGCAGACTGCCCCCTACCCTGACAATTTTTGGCCAAAACAAAAATATTTTGAAAGACAAGTATACTTTACCCCCCTTCTCCATCCAAGCAGTTTCCGCTCATCATTTCCTCGCAAATTTTGCCCCTCTTGACCCCATGCAAGGTCCAGGTACGCCACTGATATAGTTGACTATAATTTATGATTATGTTTTAATTTCTTGATTAACTTCCCTTTCGTCACAAGTTATGTCTTCACCGTTACAATACGATCTCTTTATCACGGTTTTCTTTAATTCGACTTCAATAACATGTTAAAATAATAAGAATTTCTGCTTCGTTTCTAATCCAATGCCAAAATGTGGGCGTCTACTCCAGTTGATAACCTTTCTGATTCCTGTGTTTTCTTTTTCTAACGTCTCAATACATTGTCTTCTAACTTTTACTGTCTGTTTAGAATATTTTTACGTATAGAGCTTTTTATTTTCATTTTTTATAAAGTCTCACAATATATACTCGCTGATCTTTTATATCTGATTTAAACTCACTTTTTATCCGAAGTATCTCCTGTTTCAGTTGATTACATTATCGTATATACCATTACAAATTTTCAAAATGAATATTTTTGGTTCTTTTCGTCATCTTACTTCTCATGGACAAAAACAATTTTTTTGATGAATGATCTGATACCCTGACGGAATGATTTCAGATCCTGCAGTATACCCGTCTATAAGCCCTCAGATATTTAATCCAATAATCCAAACGACTCTGCATAAATGGATTTTTTGTTTGTTTGTTTGTAAATAATTGTCTCTTAAGCGGGTTTCTCTCTCTCAAAATAATTTTATCTAATATAGGTTATAATGTATATCCATAAACTCATCCATTTGTATACATTAAAACTATTTTCATCTCCATATACACAGAATTCCCCACATATAATCTAGATCAAAATTCCGAATCATATTAAAGTCTCCTCCCATGGATTCCAAGAATGGTTTTATATATGTCATGATCATTTTAATGCAGTCATTTTTATCAAAACCATCATCGTGATTGGGTTGGTGATGAATATTTTTGACATTATCTCATGAAGTTGTTAATCCATTTTGTAAAGATGTATTTCACGCTTTGTCTTTGTTGAGTCGAGCAGAGAGAAATGATTGTATCCGTTGTGGAGAAATAGCTGTATCCAAATTGGGCAAAATCTGTATTTTTTAGATCTTGGTAGGAAAGAGGCATCAGATGTATTAATGAATTGATTAATGATGAGGGAAATTTGTTGACTCGTGAAGAATTTTGATTGAAACTGAATTATTTGTCTTGTATTCTAAGTCAAGCAATAAAGCGTGGATATGGAATGCAATTGTAACTTGAGGTGAAAAAAAGTATAGAAGATCCATTAATGCCTTAATGACCTACATCTACAAAACTCTTCTTGGAAAAACAAAATGTAGTCAATAGGCCTATGCTCGAAATGGGAACGTCATTTAGATTACACCCCTACATAAAATATTAAAATTGCAGAAATATCCTATAATATTTCGTTTTACTCCGGATATGTTAAGATATTTTCAGTATAAGATAAGAAATAGGATTCTGTTTTTGAACAAGCAACTCCATAAGATGAAAGTAATCATGAACGAAAAAAGTTCGTTTTGTAAAATAGAGTTGGGAGACATTATACATTTCTTTTATGAACGTGAGATCAGTAAATCAATCTGGAGTGAAACAGCAAAATGGATTACTGATAATGAAGGCTCTCGAGTAGACAGATAATTTTTTTTTTTAGAAATTATAATTTTTTGGTTTTGAAAAGAAGAGAAATTATTTTTTAAATTGCAAGATAACTATGATTAAGCAACTGTATATAAAAAAAGCTTGATAACAAAATCCAAATTTTTAGTAGTATGATTTTGAAGAAAAAACTTATTCAGTAATATAGAATAAAATATAGGCCTACAAAAAGTACATGTATGTAATATCATATCGGCTTCATTTCAAAGGCCAATTTTTTTTTTTTTTAATACAGCGATCACGATAGCAAAGCGATACCTTTTGCTTTTTTTAAATTTTTATATTTGATACAGCGATCACGATAGCAAAGCGACACCTTTTGCTTTTTTTCGATTCTCTTTTCTTGATGACGAATGCGGACAGTATTTATCTCTCAATATTTCAGTGAATTTTTGGCACAGAATGTTTTTCTTCCCATATCAGTGATACACATTGCAGAGTGAAATGATCACAGAAGGTAATTATTACATTTCTGTTGTGTTTTTTAATATTAAACTTTAAGAACTCTTTGTCTTTTGGATGACAGACGTAGAAAGTCGCTGCTTGTGTCGTGACCTGTCCATGAATTCTGTTTTCATGCCCCCGCAACTTTGGGCCTGCGTTATGTGCACTTGCCTCTTCTCTTCACGCACTAAAACTAACAACATGCATGCACTGTATGATCAGTTGCCCTAATTTCGCCCTTGCTCTAATTTCGCCCCCCAAGCGCAACAAAGGTACCCAGCGCGTTTAATGCATTTAAACGCGTGGGACTACGCGTAAGAAACTATATAACGCTTTAGCCCCGGGACGCTGCCACGAAGTGGCAGCGTCCTGAGTGAAACCAGTAGTACGATTCGGTGGGTCTCACAATCTACCAATGTTCAAATGACCATTTAAAAAATGGCCATGTAATTATTATTTTTTAATTAAAGTATCATATATACGATGCCACTTACCTAAACAGACTTTACGCAAATCAGCTTTTCCTAAAAAATGTGTAGAATCGATGAATGTCACTTTTTACTCTCAATTTTCGAAACCAGTCCCATTCGCCATGTTGTTAAAGCCAAATTGAAAATAGGCACTTGCGCATGCGCCTATGAATGTTTATTACAATGACGGCATAGTTTTCGTCAATGGAATAATGAATATTCATATACCCACTGTAATCCGCCGATCGCTAGCGTATAGATCTAGCGCTCTCGCTCAAGCTCGTCTAATGAATATTCATAATCCTCCCTTCTTGTCTGTATTATAATTGGAGCTGCTGACGCATGCGCATTGCAAGCAAAACACCGACCTTCGGAAGTTTTTACTACAGGCTCTTGGAGATAAATATGCCTTTTTTGTATCATCCTCATTGAAAAGAAAGACGACAGTCAATCGTAAAGTATTGTAAGTACCTAAAATAGCCTAAAATCAACTGATTTCATGTTTCATGGCTATCATTTTGACAAACGACCTTGTAATTATGTGACATCCATGCGATCAAAGGACTGCGAAGCGCAGCCCGAACACTACGTGTTCGGGCTGCCGCAGTAAATAACGCTTAGGCCGAAGGCAACAGAGAAAAATGAGGGCTTAATATTTTGTATTTTAATCAAAATAATGTAGAAAATCATTAAAATGGAAGTTTCATACCGTCAGTGAATGTCTAGAGTCATAGAATGTCGAAAATTATGTATGTTTCCACGACGTATTCCCACTGTCCGAGCGTTTCATGGAAATCGCCATTTTGTGTGTAATGTTGACTGTTGTGCTGCCAGCTACGTCGCTCTCGTAATGGCAAATGTTGACGATGTTGGCGAATGTTGACGATATTGGCGAATGTTGACGCCATCTATAGTCACTGTGATGGAGTGGGGGGGGGGGCGAAATTAAGTACATCCTTATCCAGCGCGCGTCGGTGAACACGTCTCCATTGTGACGTCATTTCTGAAGGAACGCGAAGGAATTGACGCGCAATTTTCATCGCATTTTTAACTCAAGTATTTTTAACATATGTTCAGCGTTTTTTAGAACAATCTATGAAGTATTACTCCCGTAATCGTTCAAAATGTCGTTAGGGGGGCGAAATTAGGACCACGCATGCTACTGGTCACTGTACTGCCTACTGCCACTGGACACAATGTTTCTAAAGTCAGTACTAAAGTTAGACAGTCACAATGGCAATGCAGATGGTTGCATACAATTACAAAGTTGCATTATCGTGGTTGAGTAAACCCCCACTCAATCCGCACAGAAGCGCTTCATTTCGTTACACACATTGGTTTCCTCATTCCCCGTCCATAGTCATGATAGTCATACTCATAGACTCTGCACTTTATTTTTGCGTCCTAACGAACGAGTGGTTTCCTCAACCACGATATAGCCTACAAAGTCAGTGAACTCGGAACCCTGCTAAGTTTGGAGATGGAAAGAAGACAATGGAATAATGTTTGACAAATGAAGCAGTACTGTATCAGACATTGTGTGCTGTGTTGATAGAAAAATCCATCTCACTGTTAGTGTTAAACTAACATATTTTGACTTTTGAGGTTCTCCAAGATGGACGGAAGCCTCCCATAGTTACCGTAGTCGAGTGCTGTCTTGAGCACTGTGCCTATGGGAAAAAAGGGTGAGGTACCTCACCCGAAAGCTTTACACCAAAATGCAAGTCGGAAATGAAAACAAAATACACAAAATGTTATGGACATGGGATAAATATACTTAATACAGAGGACTCACCTGATTTTTGAAATAATCCCAGATTTACAGAAATGTTACCCCGTTTTTCCATGTTGTCAACAGCATTATCGCAAGTGACTGATAATGCCAAAAATTGTAAAACCAGAAACTTTTGTGACATGAAACTTTCACAATTTGTGCACGTAGACTATGATGATAATAATATTCTGTTCTTGTATCACATCATGGTATAACGTCTCTATGTGCTTCCAAAGGACTTTGGATATTAGTACTCTGGCTTTAGGCTTAGCTCCGGCAACCGTAGCGCTCAGTGCATTCAAAGAACAAATCCTAACACTTCTACACCTGGGTCGAGTGTGGCAAATGTAGATTAATGTCTTGCCAAAGGATGTTAGGGCCGCGGCAGGGATGGCTGTCATCGACTTGTTGCAGGAAGAAACTTTTGCGAAGTGCAAAAATTCAAGTTGGAGAGTGGAGGCCCTATCATCAGTATCCCCTATTTTGGGGCATGAAACTTTCCCAGATCGGAATTAGATTGCTGTGGATAAACGCCTGGCTTCGTGATGTAAAAGGCGTATAGCCAATTTTTTTTTTTTTTTAACACTCACGAAGCTAATCCTGGCTACTCATGGGGACCAAGTCTACATGTATTTGGGACTGTGTCGCAAATTCACTGCTTCACTTGAAACACAGAAATCGCTCTAAGCAAGATTTAATGGACATAAATTTACTAGATTACCCGACTCACACAAATTTGGAGTTGAAAGTGAAATTTTGAATAATTATTTTCCTCTCATGTACAGTATGAATGATCTACATGTAGACTACATAAATCCCTGCTGATACACACATACATGTAGCCTATTGAAGCCTATTTAGCAGTTGGCTATGTTGGAGTACTTACAAGCTTAAAGGGATACGCAACCAGGCGGTCATGGGGAAAGAAAGAGTTGCGTAAGCCCCTTTCGCTCATACACAAAGTTTGTGCGTCGAACGCGTCCGTCGGACTATTGGGATTAAATTTCGGACTGCACGAAGGCGACCGAATCTCGCATGAGAGCTCGAGCTCAGGCAGAGCATGCATGTTGTGCGGCGACCAGTCTATCCCGAGTTTGCGCCCCGCGGGGCAACGGCATGATCAGGTAACGATCACTGTGCCCTCTCGCGGAATAAAAACGTCCACAATCTGCGGTTGAGTATCCCTTTAAGCTGATAAGTGACTCATCCAATGCACAAGGTTATAATATTGGTTTTACAAACTTGCTACTACATGTACATGTACATGTAGGTGTACTGACTTACATGTACTGTAGGTCTACTACTAGAATTCAGATATTGTTTGTGGAATCTAATGTTAGTTTGCATTGTGGAAATCTACTTAGAACTTCTGTCACAACTCACTAGTCATTTTTGACATTTCTGAAGGATCTGAAGTTCATATTATTTTTTCTATTTCCCTGTTATTCAAATCTACAGAAATTGGTTTTGAGAGGTAATCTAGATCTTCATACACATGTTGAAAAGTTCACTTATACATGTATTTTGTTTCTACATTGGTGGCGGTCCAGATTTAGCTTGGCTGTGTGTCACACATTAAATTGTCAGAGAATTAGGGTGTTTTGCTGCATTTTGTAAAAAAAAAAATTTTTTGAATTGGATTATGATTTGAGAGGGGTTAATGTTTAAAAAGTCATTAGATTGACATCTTTTAACCTTTATTCCAATTCTCCATCTAACATAATTTTTTTCATGTACCATTTTTCTTTTCTTGCTTTATCAAATGACCATCACTTCTACTTAACAAGGTCAGATGTAAATGTAGACTTGACAAAAAAAAAATCAGTCCGCAGAATTGATGTCTGGCTCTGCTAAATCCTTCTTCTTTGTGGTGGTGGCAGGGCACAAAAATTTAGAAAAATAGATTAAAAGACTCCTCCAAGCAGACCGATTTGCCTGAGTGAAATCTGTTTTAATTGCTCAATTGAGTGGTGTCAGAATTTTGAAATCTTTTACATTTTGTAATGTATTACTATTAAAAAATTTTTCCAAGTCAAGAATGATGAATCCCTCCATTTTTCATCCTATTTTATGAAATTTTCACCTAATAAACTATTTAAAATGCAATAAAACTGAAAATATCTTTGTCTTATTTGATTATCAGATGCAGAGTATGGATCTCATTTCTTGTGCACTTCACAATGATTTAGAGTACCTGTAGATTCATGTGTACATGCTCTATATCCCTTTGTAACGAGGAAACACGGGTACAGTATTATATCATCATTGATAGAGTACAGCAAGGGATCCGGTTGCTGAAAGAGTGCAAGCCATCCTTCTCTTGTGTTTGCTGAGTGGCTGTGTGGTGTACCAGACCCATTCTTTGGACATGACTGCAGTAGAGTTTTGTGGCTTGTACAGAATGTCTTCTTGTGACAGCGACAGTGAGGAGAGAAGGGAGAAAGGAGTGGGAGAGGAAGTTAGGCTAAATGTTTATGATATGGTAAGTGGGCAGGACATTTTTTAGAAAAAAGATTTCAGAATATTAAAGGCAGGTGATAAGGGAAACACCTACATGTAGGATCCAGTATCTTGTTTCTGAAGTGTAATTTTACTTGAAATTCACTTCTTAAAGATTTGATACATGTAGCCCCCCCCCCAACAACAACAACAACAAAAAAAACACAAAAAACATAATCAAAATGGGAAGTGTAAGATGTTACAGTTTTTCTTGCATTATCCAGGGAAATGTTTTAGTGACATTTCCCTAATTATCTATTGGCATACATGTAGTTTTGTTGCTTAGAATAGTTCAAATTACTATTAAGGGAATTAACATCGGCTCAACAGTAGAAAGAGCTTTGACTTTGACTCTGATGGTAATACTGCCCAACACCCCTAAAAGGGGTAAAACGGGCAGCTGTTGTGAACAAAAAAGAGATGAGTTGAGATGAAAATGTGTTCGTACAGCCTAAGGCATAATACCCAACTCCTGGTGATGGATTCCAATATCAAATTGCCATTTATAGGGAAGCCCCTCATCTTTGTCAAAGGCTCTATTATTTACAGTAGGATGATCATAATGAGGCTTGTAACCTTGTTCACATGATAACAGATTGATTGGGATAAACATACATATACATTGTTTTGTACATGTACATATATCTATTTATTTGCCAATGTGCTATGCTTATGGACTGTAAATGAAATCTACCATTCAGCTACAGCCTACGGTCTACCTTTTTACCTATATTCCGATAAAACCCTGAAAGAAACAAAAAGAAAAAACAAAGAAAGAAGAGAAAACCAAGTTTTACTTTGTGTTTTATGAGAACTTTTTATTTTTTCACAATGCTCACTGGCACTGACCAAATACACAGTACCATGTACATGTAGTACTTTCCATCACTACATGGTATCAAAGGCTTCTGAAGATGTATTTTGATATTGTAATCAACTTTCCCTGAAATATGCTATGAAAGGAAATATGTACCAGCATATTTTTTTTATGATTGATTGCTGTAAACTGTACACAAGCTTAATGCAAGTATTTGTGTACATGTGAAGATAAATGTACAGAACATGATCTGTTTGATACATGTAACTATAGATTTTTTATGTCCAGAATCCGTATTATACTTGTACATGGAGATATATCCAGTATCCTTGCTATCCTTACTGTTCTTTTAGGATATTGAATTTTATTAAAATCACATTCAATCTCTCAATCCTGATGAAAAAAAATGGGGAAAATTAATATATTTGAAGGAAATGTATCTTTTATATTCTCTGTATTTTGCTTTGACTTATTTCCTTCCCTTGCATGCTAATCAATTTCTCCTTAATATTGCAGTATTGGACAAATGAATATACAACTACACTAGGACTAGGTGTCTATCACACTGGCATTCAAGTTTACGGCAAAGGTAGGTACACTTAAATACAGAGTACATTGTACATCTACACAATATAATTTTTCATACAATAAAAAAATTCTCAGCACATTTTTACTAATCTGAATACATTATGTAGGTTGGTACATGTATGTGCTTGCTGAAATCTAAGTGATGAAAATGTATCATGGTATTATAAGATATCTAATAAATATGAAGGGGACTTTTAATCCACAGTGCACTTTGAATTTGAAATAAAAAAGTGTGTGTAACTTCAAAATGCTGTAGTAACATATAAAAACTGCACAAATGATGATGAACATTGGCTGCCGTGACTTCATTTAGAGTAGTACAGCTGTCTCTAATTATGCTGCTATTTGATCATGCAGATAATTTTCTGATGTCTTCCTTCCTCCTTTTTTCCCTCGAGATCTATGCATTTTTAATGAATTGTGCTGGAAGTTGAAGCAGAGTGTAGATCCCTGAATCCTATATAGATTTGCAAAGTAGCAGACATGTATACAAGTGCACTGTACATACATTTAGATTTCATCTTTGTGTGGAGGGCCGATAGAAATGAAGCACACTGAATAATTAATCTGCAATTTTTTAGATTTTATTCCTCTGTTGTTATCACGTTAAAATTATGGTACATACATGTACAGTAAAGATACAGAGAGTGTTACGGTTTTTCATTCGTTTTTGCATCACCTTGGTTGAAACTACATCGTACATGTAGTGTCCCAAGGGTAATTTTAGAAACAATACTACTGTACATACATGCCTTAAATTCAAGTTGAGGAATACATGTATACTGTAGTAGGCTTCAATCATTTGAACCATGCCTTACAAAAAAATATGCCCACGGCAGACAATTATATATTATTCATGTACATGTACAATGTATTCTGATTTCATGTATGGATCCTTCGAAATGTTTTTTGTTTTGACAATATGCCAGTTGAAAAGCCTTGAATTTTATGATCATGTAGACATTTACAGATAAATATGCCTGTTTTTCTTTTCTAGAAAAAGCTGTTATTTTCATGAATTTTGTGAGTTGATGTTGGGATACGAATTTAACAGCTCCCGAAAATATTTCCACTTGATTAATGAATGCATTAATTTGCGCTACGAAAAAAGTGAAGCCTGAGAAAACCGGACCTCAGATCACTATGATCAGGGAGGTGGAGGTGGAGATTGAAGCTTAAATTATCACCTTAATCCGCTTTTTGGTGCCAAATTATTGAATTTCTTCGATTATTCTTCATTCTCAAGTACATGTATTGTCACATGACTCATGTTCGCGAACGCGATCTTCAAATAGTAAAATTTGCTATCGCGATTGTGAATGTGAGTCAAGTGTGACTTATACGTGTTTGAGAAGGAAGGATATTCAAAGAAATTCAATATTTTGACACCAAAACCAACTTTTTGAAACAGGAATCTAACAAAAAATCAAATTAAATAAAAGAATACAAATGTCTTTTACTAGAGATCGAATTGTGGCATGAGGTTTCAGCTTTGAGCTACAATTAAAGTGAAATTTATGCAAATTTTTGAAATGTCTTTTGCATTTGCAGAGTTTATGTTCGAATTAAATGTAAGACTTGAAAGTAGCAATTTAAACAGTCACATCACATACACGTCACTCGCTGTTAATCATCAACACGCGAAGTCGCGAATGTTGTGTGAAAATGTGCGACGCATTTGAACAGCGCGTTGAGCTATTTCCTAATTTTTGGTGGCCACCATGGGACCGCCATTTCCTTGCTTTTTTCAAATTTGGTGGTCCAACACATCATTTTGGTGGACTTTGACCTCCGGACCACCACTAGTGTGGAGCCCTGGGTATATACAAAATGTAATGATCTTGAATCTATGTCAAAACTGCCTGCATATTTCCAATCAAATGCATAAAGATAAAAAAAATGGGGTGGGGGATATAATGTACAGTGTATAAAACCAGATCTCCCATTGTATATGATATTAAAAATCTGGATAGAGAAAATATATGGACATGCAGTTCTTCTGTAGAAGATTTTGAAAGCAACTTTCACTACACTGCTATCCATTGAACTGCTTATAATCCATGATGGTCCTAGCTTCCCCCAATCTTGGCCCTGATCAATATTTAATGGCTTGCTCTCAGTCTGTGCTCAGTTATCATCCATATAAAGACTTAGAAAATTGATTGCTTGCTGTGTAGACTGGGGATATTAATTTGGGGAGATGGATGGAGGAATAATGCAGACTTTTTTTGCCACGATCAGGAGAGTCGTGCGAGCAATCAAGGCTATTTGTCTCTTGGGTATGTTGTTAAGGCAGGATGGAATACGGATTTAAAATACAGCATTGATCAGGGAGAATCTCATGTATGTGTTTACACTCATATGACCTTTTGAAAAAATCAATGCATCATATCTCATTTTGTTTGGGTTGAAACTACTGTATTTACACATGTACATGTACATGACACATGTAAAGCCTTATTTATTAGATGATGATGCTTTTACTGAACTATTTTTCAAAAACTGTCATTTTGTTAACTTTTAAGAATTTACAAATTATATGAAGGGATCTTGTGCATGTACATGTACATATACCCTGGCATTAGTTCATGAAAAATATTTCTTTTATTTAATGGGAGCTCCTTTTGTAAATGTGAAATTTTCTCATAACCTTTATTATTATATTAGTGTAATTCTTTAATATATACCTGAGCCTTTTGGAGATTTCCAGTACTACATGTAAGTTGCTCACGGCTCTCTTTGTATTTGTTTTCTTTGAAAAATTTAAAAAGAAAATGTTTCATTAATTATTTTTTAGAGACTCTGTACAGTACATCCAAACTTGTGTTATTCATGGATCAGTTTGTCAAATGTGATGTTCTGTACTGTACAAAGTGCTTGACATAAAATCTAATTAGACTGCATATGGGTACACTGCAATTAGCAGCTTGTAATAAAATCAATCAGATATGGAAAT
The DNA here is from genome assembly GCA_025617745.1 of Heliocidaris erythrogramma. Lineage (NCBI taxonomy): Eukaryota > Metazoa > Echinodermata > Echinoidea > Camarodonta > Echinometridae > Heliocidaris > Heliocidaris erythrogramma. Next base: position 51,429,974 of record CM046855.1, on the reverse strand, counting down.
GGAATCAATTAAAATGAAAATTGTTCACATACGGATAATAATAATAATAATTAAACATTTTTATATAGCGCATAACACATAGGCAAAATTGCATGTCTCTATGCACTTTAAGAATAGAAAACGAGAAAACAAGAAGTTTGTACAAGAAAAGGAAAAATGGATGAAAAATGGATGAAAAATGGATGAAATGGGTATTGCCTAGAACTGTCAAATATACATGTAATATAGTGTAATATGAATAGTTTTTCTATAATGGACATTGTATAGTGTGTTTAGAAAAATAGAATATAATAACCAGATGATATTTTAGATCCATGGAATAAATTAAAACCTACTGTATATTTGACATACAAATTTACATGTACTGTACATGTATGTGATATCAATGAACTCTAATGACCTCTAATGACCTCTAATGACCTGTACAATGGACATGTACAAGTATGAACTGGAAATCTAACCTTGATATTTAGTTACATTCTGAAGTTTTGAAAGTTGAATAAGGGTGCAGGTTTATATAAAAGCCTAATGAAAATAGGAGTAATGGGCATTGTGGCATGCGCCTGTAATCCAGCTACTGTGGAAATTATAAACTGATTCAGTGGACCCAGCTTCGTTTTTCGGATGGTGACGTTAAAAGTCGGTCCCCAGACGTAAATAATCATATCTGATTGATACACGTCTGTAAAAACCCAATTACACACACACACACACACACACAATGAGAAAGTTCATGATTTCTTTAAATATAAAGATAATCAAAATGAGGATGTCAAATTGCGTACATGTACCTGGTAATTAGTTCTGTGTACTCTCCATTCATATTGCATATTATATGAAATAAACTTACTAAAGTTTTTATTTTTGTGTACTTAAGATAAACTTGCAAGAACATGACAAGTATAAACCACATGTACATGTACATTGTACATGCAGGTACTACATGTAAGTACTGTAGTTCATGAAAAGAAGCTAAATCAGACGTGTAGGAACTGCAGGCTACTGTTAAATAGGGTAAATAATTGTATGTATACGTTCATGTAGGCCCTATCTCTGTGCATACAGGACAAGCTAGGTATAGGTTGTGATGAAGGAAATACTTGTACATGTAGCTGAATATTTGTTTTTCAGCTACCTGCATTCTTGTTTTCATCATTATGAAGTTGAAGAAGCCCACATGTATGCAAGTCTTCCTCAGAATTACTGGAACAAAGCACATGTTCATTAACCCTTTCATCATAGGAATTATTTAAGAGCGAAATTGATGACATTTTGTTCTTCAAATTGGCAACAATAATCTTTTAATGCTACATGGTTCTAATAAAATGTAATGTCTTGGGAAATAATATACCTGTACATGTACATGGTTAGGAACTTTTTCGAAAAGTTGAATAAATTGCCAATTTTCATGAAAGCAATGATTTTTGAACCTCTCAATATGTTGTCAAATTAAGGATTTTAAAGCTTATTCTCCTTTAAAAACTCTGGCAGCAAACGCAATAGGCTCATACAACAAACATGGACACAGTGTGTGCCAAAATTTTTGCTCTTTCTACTCATCCATGGCCATATGGTATATTTTTAGAGCTCTGAATCAAAAGTTATTGAGCCAAACTACAAAATGTGGAGTAATGTTTCTAATGGGTTAAATTTACCCATGGCTCATAAATTCATATCGACTTCAGATGATGTATTTAAATATACAAAATCATTTATAAATTGTATGCTGTATATACTTGCAATGTATGCTTTTAAGTGCTATGGGTGCCTGAAGTACAATATGTACAAACATGCATGTGCTGCATCACAATTAATCTACACAAATCCTATCCTAGAAAAAGTGAAATTCAATACATCTGTGAATGTCATTGGTGTAGATTTCAGTATTCTTTTCCTTTGCAGTATTATTTTTCATTGAGAAGGACTTTTAATCCATATAAGATGAATTTTATTTGATCTGAAGTTGAATGAGAGAGATACTGTACATGATGGGTCGACAGATTTTAAAGTGCTAAAGAAATGTCATAATTATGTATCCACTATATCTGCTAAATACTGTTTTATCAAATTGACAATAGAACAAAAATAACATTCCAGAAGTGTAAATTTGGTGAAATCCCATACATGTAAAAGTTTGCAATCTCAAAATTTAATGTGACTGAAATGCACATTTGGAAAAAGGTAAAAAAAAGAATGAGTCCAAACGTCATGCACAAGGGGTTCCAGATGGTTTATAAAAGATGAGAATGTATCAACTTTAAGTGATTGCATAAAAATTAAAAGAAAGGCGAAATATCGTACAATGTGAAAAATCTCAATGTTAAGTTACTGTGTGCATTGTGTGTAATTTCTTCAAAGTATTCTGTTGGCTTGTGCAGTTTTCTGTCCTACACTTTCTCATTTCCTTCTTTGTCTGCTTCTGAAATTCGTGCCTTGTACACGTACGAGCTTCAAAAGTCCTATTTAAGCTTTGTTGTGAAATTGTACCCTCTAATGTTCATGTATATTCCAGCCTTGGGAATTAGGAGTGTATGAATAATAAAGCCTCTCTGTCAGGCCACAATCCCTCATCTCTCTCTTCCTAAGGGATGTGACATTCAGGGGGAGCAAATAGGCATATAGTCACCTGGTGTCCCGCAGCTTTTATGTGAGGATGTACCTACCGCAAGTGCTTCTTTTGACCCTCCTTCAGACTAGCTGAAGTTATTGTATTATCAGTAGCTAGGCCCTTACATTAAAACTTTGTAATCTGAACCTTGCACAACAAAATATCGTCCAGCAATATGGAGGTTTGAGCAACATTTCAAATGATAACTTGATGAAGAATCAAGATCCATCACCCCTCAAGAATACTGTATTGAACAAAAACTGTATAACTGGGTAAGGCTTATGGTGACTGCTCGCTGATCATATGATCGGTACTAGTTATTTTGTACTATTAAGCAATGCCTATGGCTTAAGCTGACCTCTCTAAAAGTACATTTAGTTTTGTTTTGCAAAGTTCCTTTATTGTACATTTAGCCTGCATGTATCCCCCCTTTTGCTATACATTGATTCTTTATATTAACTTACATGTAGTATAAATTTCTTCTCATGTGAATGCCCAGTAGCCCTGTACATATTGTAGAAATCCACCCTGCCAGGGCATTATAGCTCAATATGATTGAGAAGATCATCTTGTCTAAAATAAATGCTAGTTTCTATTTATACGTACATTTAAGTAAACGAAGGAGAAAGTTGCCTATTGAATGATGAATATTTAGGCCTACATGTACTGAAGATTGGGCTCAAGGGTGATACTGATTTCCCCCCTTCTAGAATTATTCTCTCCCTCCTTGACTTTAAAATGCTTCTTTCATATCAAGGGAACTCTGGCATTTTAAAAGGCAAGGCCATCATGTGTCAAAAGCAGTGAGATAATAAATTCAGCATGATACTGTGCTTATGTGTGTTTCGTATATGGATGGGCCCTGCAACTTCAGAGAACAAAAACACTTGAATTTCACTGAAGGCCTAAATTTAAAGAGGAATAATGAATGCATACTGTATGAAAACTTTTTTTAGATACAGTATATGCATGCATTATTCCTTATACATGTAAGCTATGAGCCATGAATTTGGAATTGTTGATCTCTTGCTTTTCATTTATTCATTCACTACAATCAAAGTAGTAAATGTGAGCTCATTTGCTGTAAAGATCCACGGTTAGAATTAATGTTCACTGAAACTAAATCCTTGCAAATTGTGTGAAATATAAACAGTATATAAGTTCGAAAATTCATTAGAAAATCCATTTAGCGTAGATGTAAATTAAGTGTAACAATGTTGAGAGATACATACAGTGTGGAATCCAAGTATTGATTCTGTTTACATGTATGTATTTGGGAGATATACCAGTGTACATGTAGGCCTACATTGTAAGACATGCAGTGTACATGTATTTGAAATCAAATGTGATGATATTTGACTTGAATTTCTTCACTAAAACAGCCATTAAAAATCAAACTTTTTCGTGCCACTGCATCATGTAAATGATCAAAATTCTAATTTTAGGTTCTTAAATACTATTTTATATGCTGGAAACCCCTTTTTATATTACAGTGGTTCGTGAAATGATTTTTTACTATCTGGGATGTAAGCAGTGGCATTAATGCTGGGGAATTCTATTCAATACATAAAAAAAGAAAGTTACATGTCCATGTAGAGGATAGACAAACTATGTTCATGTACACATCTACATGTACATGTATTGGCATAACACATGCATGTATGAACTACTCTGTAGGCCTACTAATATGTGATGTAGACTATAAGCCTACATTTTATAACCTGCATGTCATTTTAGAATGCATGCAAAGACTCCCTGATGATGGTGTGATCTTGAAGATCAGTCATGACTTTGGCTCACTTCCCCATGGATTCCATTACTGCTGGATACTTTATAACATGCCATATTGGGTATCTCCCTGCAGTCTACTACTAGTTTTTCAATATCATGCAGCTTGGATGCATGATCAGGGTACCTACTACAGTGTTATCTCTGACTCTATTGGGATAGATAGCTGTGAATGATGTGGACCGTTTAATTATCTACACTCTGTTAATTCCCTTGCGAATAAGATGCCCCAGCTACTAGCATATTAACTGTAGTCCATTAAGAGGTGCTTTCCTCAAGGACTTATAGCTCATTAGCTTATGTACATACGTTGTGTGTGAAGAAATAGTATTCCTGTGATACAATATGAACCTGATACGCATATGCATTTACATGTTTCTAGGAACTTTACTGTGTACATGTAGCTCGTAATTTGCATAAACAGACGACATGTATGCTGGTTTAATACTGAAGCACACACAAAAGTACAAAGCAGCTGTTTCCATGCTTGATCTCTTTTTGTTTAGAGTGCAAGAATTGTCAAGTTGAAATCGTTAATAGAGCAACTTTAATTATTAATGAATGAATATACATCATCATCACCCTGTTCAGTTCACTGTAAAATGAAAAGGGGAAGAGAATGCCCATGTACCTACTTATTCCATGTAAATAACATAGCGTCATCATGTATTCAGACTTGGATCAGGATTAATTCAAGCTCTTCACCTCTCATGCCAAGTGAAATAAACTTTATAGAAATTATGTTTTTAAATGCTTTCTATATCGTTGATTTATAAAAATATATCTCAATACAATAATTCCACTAAATTATTTATTGGGTTTTTGTTTAATATTGTCCATTATTACCTATACAAGGCATTTTGGCTGCAAAATAAATATTTTGCGCACTACTTAGAATCCGTTATATATTATATTTTCCATATTGCCCTCTTCCAGGTTTTCCCCATAGATGGCACTGTACTAAAAAAGAGGGCAACATTTTGCCATATTCCACCTTTTCCACCCTTTCCACCCTATTATTCATATAAAAGTGTCTACGCGTTTCAGAGTACAAAGGATATGCGCAGGAACAATTTACATCACAATTGCTTGGCCCAGATTATATACCTGTATGTATAACCTGAAATCAGAGGGACTGACAGGAAAACAGACGTGCTTTAATCGCTACAAAATAGGCATATAGGTAGCAATAATAATATTGGCTGGCTCTACTTTTGGTGAATATCCAAAATATTGCCCTTAAGAGCTATATTACCATCGTCTTTGACTCGGGGCAATATGATTCTGTTGTGGGCAGTATATTCTGATATCCCCCTCAAGGCCAGTCAAACACAGATGATATAGAAAAAATTCAGAAATGTGCAATTAAACTTATACTAGGTTTCAATTACATTACATACAAAAATGCACTGGAAGTGTGCAATGTGTTACATTTGAAGGAAAGAGGGATAAAGTTGTGTGTAGATTTTGCCTTAATTTAGAGAAGCACCCCATGTACATGTACTCATCATGGTTGCCTGACCAAAGGGATGTTCATTTAAATATATATCAAAAAAATACTCTCAATTATTTTGTAAAACTGCAACTCCATATTTTATCAACATATTGAATGATTATCATGCTAACATTTCTTAAGCATTCGTTAGAATTGAGCTTATATTTGGCAGTGACTTTATTAAACAGACATCAGGCAACCATGATGATATACTTTTACAGATGCTTAACCCTAAGTTTAATATTCATTTTGTATTTGAATGGAATTTCAGTATATTGATTCTTTAATGTATGAATTCGTTTTACTTTTTACATGAATGAATGAATTTATTACCATTTCTAAAACAATATATGAAACATATTTACAAGGCATTTACAAATGTGAATGGTAATGGGAGACCACGAAATAACTGAAATGGCTAATGAATATGTTGTTCCCTGACAAAAATTATGTAAAAGACTACGTAACGCACTAATTAAATTTTAAGAATACAAATACTCTACCAATTAAGGTCTTACAATAATCAGTAAAAACTATAAATACTGGCAAGAAGAGTATGTATATATATATACACACACGCAATCAACATCAATAAAAGCAAAAACAAACGTTTGTTCATTGAGTATAAACAAAATACCTGTATCTATAAAACTATAGGTTATATATTCACAAATACCAAGGGGGGAACAAAACAAAACAAAACACAAAAAAAAAACAACAACAAACAAACAAAAAAGTGATACATCACTCTAAATATTCCATTAGCATCATTATACAAATGATGCACAGGTTGGAGTGGGTCGGTAGGAATTGTGTACACAAGGTACCTCTGAATTGTCTGAACCCACGAGGCGCAGCCGAGTGGGTTTCGGACAAAATTCAGAGGTACCGAGGGTACACAATTCCTACCGACCCACGAAAAATACCTGTGCATCATCTGTTTTATAGAATGGGTAAAAAAAAAAGTGAAAATCAAACTTTTTCCCAATCATGCATCCAGTGAAAGTGAGCCATGCGTCCGGTAAAAAAATTTACCGGACGCATGGCTGAAATTTACCGGACGCATGGCCAAATTTACCGGACGCATGGCTCAAATTTACCGGACGCATGGCACTGGTAAATCATTTCCATGCATCATAAATAGATTTTAGAAATTTAATGACTTCCATAGAGAACTGAAAATCTGGCTAATTAGGTTAAATTTCAGAATTTCATTTTATTTCAGTGTTAGAGTCTTGACCCTAAGCCTAGGCTAAGCTAACTACTGTCATGACTGTGGTACAACTTTTTTATTTTAGAATCTGTCACTCATGTCAACAACAAGCCCAAGTTAGATATAATCTAGTCTATTTACATTAAAGCAAGTAATTTAAAGAATTAATGCAAAGAGAACTTCTAGTCTTGCATCAACAAATTTTAAGTCTGGTCAGCCCATAATCCAGACCAGCCCAGACCAGGCCAGTGTATGCTGCGCTGTAGACTGTAGTGAATCACCGTACCGTATGCACAGAGTGCAGTGCAGTGCAGCGTACGGTACTGTCTGAAGTTTCAGTTTCACACTGCACTAATTTTCATTTAATCGCCTTTTCAGTTTGCTTGTTTTTAAACAGGTAGACCTATAATCGGATTTTATTGGGCTTACCATCAGAATCCGAAGTCAACTATCATTAACATCTGAATTTTGTCTCAAATCTTGCAATTCTCCGTCATTAAAAAGTCGTATATCGCGGCTCTCAGCTCAGACTCTCGCACTCGCTAAAATAAATATCGATAGCATGTTTACAGTGGCTATCGTCAGTGATCGTAATAATTATTGATATCGAACGTGCAGGCCAGTAAAATTCAAGGCACAGCTCTTGACCAATGAGATTGCAGGGATTCTGAAACCCATTCTATAATTCTCTTTAACTTCCTACAAAATGTTTTGACAGACGGTTTCTCTTTAATATGTAAGGGCAATGAATTCCATATTCTAGAACCGTAGAATGAAATTGACCTCTTTCCATGCTCAGTCTTTACTTTGGGTAAAATGAGACTTTTGCTATCTTTTTGTCTCGTATGATACCTGTGATCGAAAAACTGGCAATATTCATATACAGAATGGGGAAGTTGTTGATGTATTAACTTATACATGAAGGTAGCTGTTTGAAACCTGTGAAACTTGTAAATATCTAAGATTTTCAAAGCGAGAAATAAAGGCGCAGACGGTGTCATAAATCCACTAAAGGTAATAGCCCTAACAATCATTTTCTGTATACCGTATAGTCGCGTGTACACGGCGCACACGTATATAAGGCGCACCCATACTTTCGACCCTCTGTATTAAAAAAAAAATAAATATTGCCGTCTTTGCACATGGCGCGATTCTATCGCGTGATAATACATACGAGGCTCGGAATCGGCCCCAGAATGAGTGAAAGTTTGAACTTCCAGTCATATCAGCGCCGCTACTTAGCTCTGCAAAAATCTATCAGTACCGGTACATATGTATACAGTGTGTGTATACGTAGGGGTATGTGTGTGTACAACGTCGTTAATAGCGCACACTTCATTGTATGAGCAAGACAGGGAAACTCACGCGGGAGAGCTTGGAAGAGAGAGAGCGTGAGCGAGGGAGCGAGGGAGCAAGATGAATATTTAGGGGGCAGGGCTAGGGACAGAACATAATATATCATTGCTGGTTTGCATATCTAAATCCGGTGTAATGATATAAAAATTAATGAAACAAATCAACGAATTTTACTCCGGAATGGAAACTCGGCGTTTGAAGAACAACACCACACACACAAACACACCAAAAAATAAAATATAAATAAATCACGGAAAAAGAAAAAGTCTGAGAAGAAAATATAAAATGAAAAGATAGCTTTCAGGTCTTTAGAAAAATTCGAGGCACAAATTTATTCATTGTTAGAGTACATCAGAATTAAGAAATATTGAAATAAGGAATAGTAATAATTTTCTTTAAAAGTAGGCCTACCGAAAGGGGGAATTTACAAAGAAAAAACCTAGATCAAATATCAAAAGCAATGGTCAACATTTAAGCCTGCCCCTCACTTAAAAATATAAGACAATGAAGAACTATAAAGGAAAACCCCTCCAAAATTTGAGGAAACAAATATTGTTCATACCACAGTGACGGTACAAAATAATAATTCAAACTAGGCTACCAATCGGAAGAAAAATTATTGTTCGTTAGAATCGAAGAAAAAAAAATGGCGCCCGTAGGTCACATGTAAAATAGAAAAAGGAAGATGCCAGAGGCCGTTTATAAAGAGAGCTGTAACACGCGCATAATAATCCTGCACGTATGCTGTCTTTGTGTAAAACATGGCGGATCAGTGTAGATACTCTCTGTAGCTAGCTCATGCCGTTTATCGCGCGCGCGCCACCTCTTGGTCATACCACGTACAGTCATCTACAGCCACCTTGCGAACAAATGAAAAAGACGATCTATTTTCATCATTATAGCCGCGAATTCAATCTGGTTTTCGTCATTACAGTTATGAAAGTGAAGCTTAGACTAGGATTATACTGGCCATGTATGTAGAATTTCGATAATTGTTTTATAAATCGGAGTTTTTAATACAAAAATCGGACAATTGTCGTTCAACTGCACACTACCCCGATACAGTGCAATGACATAGGCCTAGTGTTACATGTGATATGTCCGGCCGCGCCGGGGGCCTGGGGCGGCGGCTAGCGCTGGCGGGCAAGACACAGTAACAGCTGCATTTCGTCGTCATTTCCTTGTACTTGTTTATATGGCGCACCCCGACTTTTGACATTCTCTGCCATGAAAAAAAGTGCGCCGTATACACGCGACTATGCGGTATTCTGTCAACAAATGAACTATATGCACATCCCCATACATGTACTTCAAGGCCATAGGAAATGTGTGGCTGAACAAAAGAATGATACAACAATAATAGTATGTAACGTGGAACAAAGTGCCTCAACCGATACATAATTCCAACTTTTTTGCGGAGCACTGTACATGTTCTATTTATATGATTCTTCCAGGTTAAATAATTATCAATGTGAATCCCAACAAAGGATGCAACTTCAACCTCATTCAGAATGTGGCCCTTCATTTTGATCAAACCTTCCGTATTTACCTGTTTTCTTTTGGATTTAATCACCATATAATTTGTTTTATTGATATTTATTGTTATTTCATTTGCATCACACCAATCGCTTATATAAGTCAAATTTTTGGTAATGTCTGATTAATCAATGTTTAATTGATTGGAGGGAAATGCATGGAAAATATTTAAATCATCTGCAAATAGTCTGAAATTAAAATAGGTAGATGATTTAGGTAAGTCATTAATGTATATTAAAAACAGAGTTGGTCCCAAGACGGATCCTTGAGGAACCCCACATACAATTGGTGAAAGCGAGGAAGTTGCACCATTGTGGTGTACACATTGAGACCTACAATGCAAGTAATCTCTAAACCATTTCGATGCGAGTCCATGAACACCATAATTCTGTAGTTTAGATAATAATTTTAATAGCGTGATTGATAGTATCAAAAGCTTTCGCAAAATCAATGAAAATACCAACAGTTGTTCTTCCTTCATCTTGATAATGTACATGTATCAGTTGATTTATCAAGTTTATTACTGATAGTTTGGTAGTACTTTTCCCTGAAACCATATTGATGCTTATACAATATACTGTTTCTTTCCAGGAAACTCACCAGCGAAAATCTTACTTAAAACCGGTAAAACCGATATGGGTCTATAATTACCTGGTTGATTTTTGGCACCCTTTTTAAAGACTGGACTCACTTTCGCAATTTTCATTGAATTTGGAAATTGGCCTGATTGTAATGATAAGTTGAATACAAATGAAAGTGGCTGAGATATATAGTCAGCACCATCACAAATAAGGTTCATCGGGACATTATCATGCCCACACGCCTTTTTTCTATCAGTCTTTCAACACATTTTCTATTTCATTCTTAGTAATTGGAAGCCAGAAAAACGATTCTTGAACAGGATCACATAGATAATGATCAAATTTCATATTGGCGTTCTGGATTTGTTGAGCTAAATTATGACCAACATTAACAAAGAAATCATTAAAAATTTCAGCAACTTCTTTAGGGTTATTTGATTCATGCTGTACACCATTTATACATGTATCATAGTTTAATTTCTCCACTGATGCTTTGCTACCATCTTGTCTACCTAATAATTCATTGATTGTATTCCAAGTTTTACAAGCATTACCTTTGTGCTTCTGGAATAAGTTTCCATAATGTATTTGTTTTGCCTTACGCAAAGTTGTCGTTAACATATTTCTATATTTCTTATACTTTAAATGCACATCAGGATCAAAGTTTGATTTGAGAACCTTAGAGTACAGTCGATGCTTTGTCTTAATCGATTTGTGAATTGCCTTTGTTATCCACGGTTTAGAATGTATTTTAGAATAAGATTTTGTAACAAGTGGTGCATGCTTATGTACATGTATGTCCATTTATATCTTTTTTTGTAACCTTCAATAAATATGTATATTCTGTGCAATTCGACCTTTGGTCGCCAGTCAGAATCCAATAAAGACCTTTTTCAATTCAATGCAATTCAATGTTATATAAATATTACATGTATAATATTTCTGTCGTCTTTTCTTTGTAATTTTTACTACAGAGTATGCATATGGAGGACATCCTTTCCCATTCACTGGAATTTTTGAGATAGAACCGAGAGATGTCACGGATTTAGGAGAACAATTTAGTTTTAAGTAAGTCCTTTTTATGAATACAGGGGTCTGTAACATAAAGAGATACAATCAATAATAATAATAATACCACTGTTCTTGTATAGCGCATATCACATTATAATATAAAGTCCCTATGCGCTTCCAAAGGGTTTGGGATATTATCTTACAATTGAATGTATTTCTTTATGTTACAGGGTTTAAAAAAAAACACCACCCAAACAAAAGAAAATAAACATGATAGTATTTAATGTCAAGGGTAATAATTGAATAATTATAATTTAGATGTAAATGTAAATTTGTAAGCTTATGGACAGTACCCTAAGCTTTACAGGTAACAGGACAGACCAGTTTGCGGTTTGTGATACAACTACATGCACAGTGTACGTGTTAACATGTTTATATTTTTATGAAGATTTCAGTGCAACGATGTAATTGCAACCAAACTTTGGTTATACATGTACATGAAGGCACGCTGTAGAAATAAAAAAACTAAAATTGTGATTGCTGATTATGGCTTTTAGAATGTGAAGTTTAGTGATGGAGAATTATAATCATCTCTCCACAAGACTCATCCTACAGTTGTATTGATGTGATTTCTGTTTGTTTGACAGGGAAACGATAGTTTTAGGCCAGACTGACCTTACAGAAGAAGATGTAGTCAAAGTGGTAGACTGCCTTGGGAAGAAGTATCCTGGTGAAGCCTATCATCTGATTCACAAGAACTGCAATCACTTCACACAGGAACTAGTACAAGTAAGCAGCTTCCAGTTGATATTCTCTGAATAAGTGGTTCTTAAAATGGAATTAACTGTTTCAAAGAAAACTGACTTGGATAAAAACAGAATAATCAGAGAATCATTAGTGAATGTATGAGATAAGTTGGACAAAGAATAAGGAAGATATGAATTTTTGAATGTTTAGATTGCTATAATATGGAGATCCTCGCATTTGGCAATGCAGTCATGTTGTGTAATGTCATACATTGAGAACCTCCCTTTTGTTTTGCACATGAATTACTTGGAGTATCCCTTTCCTAAACTGTTATGGTGAAACAGACATTATTTTTATTGGAGGACATCCAAAGGTACATGTATGTTACCCATATTGTATCATGGACAAAAAGTCTGTTCTATCATTGAAATGGACAAAGGGAGTATTTTTGATAGGTTTTATGTACAATGTACATGTATATGTATACACGGAATGGGAGTGTTCTCCATGTATAACATCATACATCATGACCGCATTGCCAACAGGAGATTCCCCTTATCAGTTGTAATCTCAGCTTTCAAACATCTATCACTTTCTTATTTTTTTCCTGATTTTCTTAACTTTTACCATTCTTCTCTGATTTGTCTGCCTTTACTCAATCCAAGCCTCCATGAAGGGCTAATTACCCTTTAATATTTCATAAACTAACTCTAAACCGACTGATAATCGGCAAAATCTTGGAAAAATTTGTTGAATGTAATCTTTTGCTCTGTGTGTTGCCGGGCTGTTGTTGGTCTCGTCGGTGTGACTAGGGTGTCACCTGGAGGCCACCGGGAAATGGTTGATCGTGTCTACATAATTTAAGAATTGGTATATACTGTGAGGTTTTGGAATCATCAAAATGATAAGAAATTTCGCTAAAAAGCACATGCCCTGCGCACAGAAATGGGTATATGGGACTGCACACACATGTGGCATGAATGTTCGCCCAAACACATAGCTCACTTTGAATGATTTTTAAATTTTGGAGTGTGAGAAATGAGACAAGGCATAAATCATCTTTGACATAGCTATCACCTTTCCATCCTTATGATTACCAGGTAAATTGAATATGATAGAAAGGGGATTTCCCATTTTCATATGATGGATCCATACGATCTTATGATAGAAAGGGGATTTCCCTATTTTATTTGATAGATATGAATTAGGGGTAAAATATAATGGAGCTATTTCATATCCATTTCATATAGACAAGATATTTTGGCATAACATATTTAGAGATGATTTATGTAGTTGGCCAATACAAGCTCTTTTTTTGAGGATATCATAATATAAATGTGGCGGTGCAGCATTCATTTGACTTATAATCATTACAGATGTAAAGAAATATGTCTTTTTTAAAAATATGAACCTATTCTACCTATAGATACTTTGTGGCAAGGAGATACCCTCATGGATCAACCGATTAGCTGCAGTAGGAGCCCGTCTACCCTTCATGGAGCGCATGCTACCCAAGGAGTGGCTAACACCGCTAGCCCTCGTAGAGAACAACTCGGTCAAGGAACCCGAACCTTCAAGAACACCCAGTGATTCAGAGACAGGCAGCAAGTCATCGCTGTTATGACAACCCTGATCCCAAAGGGAAAGTTTTTATACAGAGTGCCACAAGGATGTGATGTATCCCTGTTTTTATTGTAACAAGGAAATAGATAGGACAAAGAAGATAATAAATCTGCAGATAGTCTGTATTCGCTGGAGAGCATTTATTGTGGTATCCCTGGTAAACTTATCACTTGCAAATGAGTTTTCCTCATGGGTACATATGTGGGTGGTGTGGAGTTTGACAAACGCATCAACAGTCACATACCTTGGTGTGAGAAAATCCATAGGAGTGGACAAAAGCTTGTCTACTAAATTGTAAGGTTGGTAGAAGCTCAACACTACATGTCATGATCACCCCAACCAATGAAAGATTTCTGTGTCATCCGCATACCTGGGTTTTTTTAACAGGTGAGCTTACATCGTCTCGGTCAAAAGGGTTAACTTAATCTTTAGCAACCATCGAAAGCAAAACCGTACAATGTTAATGTTTTACGTTCAGAGTGGTCATGATTTTGAATAAAGGGAAACTTTTCTCTCTAGAAGAGGAAATAAGTACAGGAATTCCTTGTTTTGTTAGTAATATAGTATGTCATCACAATCACTATGTGAATAGAAGTTAACAATTGCATACACTGAAATAAAAGGAAATCTAAAATGTGAAGAGAATTTTTTTTAGTCCTATGTTTTGAAAATTGTGTCATAATGTTCTAACGAATAATATCAGTCGGGTTTGTTTAATATATCTGGATGACATTACAGCCCTATTGTGTTTGTTCTAGTTCATGCTGTTTTGATAGTTTAAGGTCCTTCTACAAGTTAACTGTTTAGGGTCATGTTGGAAATGCAATATCCCACACGACAGTTTTGGGGGGAAATGGATGATAAATGAAACTGATTACAAATGACTTCATTTGATCATCTCATGTTACTATACAGAAAAACGGTGCCTTGATCAGGGATTTTATTTTCTTATATTTACTCAAGAAGCTACCAGCAGCATAAGGCCATCATTCAAACTTAGTGACATTGTTAATTCTTTAGGTGAAGGTACTATTTGGCATGAGATTGCATGCCTTAACACAAAATGACAAATGAGCAAGTAGATCAACTTTGTGGCACTCTGGCTTCATTTTACTAGCTCTTTTATGAACTTAAGGTGTTGAATATACAAGATAGATATCTATTTTTGTGTGCTTACACGTGTACAAAGCTAATTATATAACAAAGAATGAATCTTAACTTGTTTACTGAATATATATATATATATATATTTATGGAGGTAGAAATGTATTGTCTGCATAATTTATTCAGATAGAGGTTGAACTAATATCCAGGTAGATTGTAGATGATTAAAAATATAATTGCATTGTTCCTGTGGGTATCAAGTATTAGGGAACATGCTGACTGTGCCTTTTGGACATTATAGAAATTTAAGACATGGAAGAAGGAATATTTCTTATATGAGGGAGAGAGATAGACATTATTTTCTAGCTCTAAGAATGTAAGAGACACAGAGGTCGTGTTCATATGAGTGTTGATTTTTTTTTTTTTTTTTCTCTTGAGAGAATATGTTGAGACATCTGATGTTGTACTCCCTGCAGGAGCCATGGTTGGTTTAAAATCCTCTTTCAAATCAGAGTCATTCTTGTCGTCTCCCAAGAGATGCTTCTCAGATGCATTGCAAGCCTGCATTCTAACCGCAGTTGGAAAGTTTCATTTGAAACATGTCAAGTAAAGAAGTATGTTTACATCGGGTAATTTCCCATGTGCAGAACATGGATACTTTTGTTGAATTTTTTTTTTTTTTAATTTAACAGGTCTTGGGTTGCACCACTGTTTGTCGTTAAATTGGCTTTTGAAAGAGAGAAATTTAATGCATTTTGAGAAGCATATTGGTTTAACTTGGATTTCAAGAGACTTAAAATTTAGTGCATTTTTTCAAAACACATTATTTTTTGAAAGACCAATTCATGTCCTTGTCTGCAGAAGAATATGAATAAGGAACCACATTTTGAAAGAGAATTTTATTTTGGGAAAATGAATTCAAGATGTCCTCTCATGAGAAAATCAGTGACCACTTGAACATGATCACACGAGATAGAGTATGATGAAAATAATTTCTCAGGAATTCGGTCAAAAGAGAGGCATAAACAGTGGCAAAATAGCATTCTTTGCATCCAAGATGCTCAGCAAATTATTTAAAGGTGGAGGAAAGTACCCTTTTTAGTGTGTTATCAAAGTGTCTGAGGCTAGCTTTGCAATGAAAGTGAAATATGTAAGGTATGTGAGGCTTGACACTTCTTTGAGAGTGTCTGATGATTGAGAAAGTGGCTTTGGCAAAGGAAGTTTGAGCGCATGAACTTTATGTGTTTGCTTACCTGTATCAATAAGTGATTTTGTACTTAAGTTGGTTTATAGCACTCTATCAAAATTGAAGTTTTTATACCTTGCTTTTAATCTGTTTAATTATAGATATATTTTTGATGTATGCCGTATTTGATTGTATCGATAAACAGATATGAATAGATTAGAAAATGAAAGGAGAGCATCCATGGGGAAATTTAACCTAAAACAAACTTCAAGATAATGAGTTCTATGATGGAGTCATTGCAATTGTGGAATATTTATTCAGATCCGCCGTAGTAGAAAAATAGATGAACACCCGAAAGATTGTAAATTCGCTTTTAGTTCTTAAATATTATAAAAATTATTCTTAGCTTTGCACCGCAAAGACTCAGCTTAAAATGTACCAATTTTGTTTTGTTTCATTATCACAGTATCACCAAGAGACTCAACAAAATTACATACACATTTAAAATATCTGTAACCTGCACAAATTCTGTACATGTATGTTTAACATTTGACAATTTTTGTAATATTCAAGCATACATGTACTTAATTACCTTGATTATTAACTTTGATTATTATTGGCTAAAATGTGAGTTGAGGAAGACAGAACATGATATATCAAAAGAAAAAATTATTAGAAAGCTTGTTACAGCCTTTCTTGCGTAGCATACTTGTATCTTAGAGTACATGTATGTGTGTTGTGTGCATATATTACAGAACCTACCCATCATTAAGCATTTTCTCTACAGGCAGCATTACTTCTTATCATTACTTCATTGCACAATTATTCATCATATTTGGTGCTTATATTGCATGGAAATAAAAGTTCACTGCAAAACGAGGTCATACAAGATACATGGTATATCATTACAAATGCTAATGGACAAACGAGATTTAAATCTTCCTTTCAGAAATCAGGATACATGTATATAGGCTTGTTACAGCACATCGCAAGGATACACGGGAGAATTATGCAAGTGCGTATTTTATCTGGTCTACTCTCATGTAGGCCTACTGTAAACGTGGAATATTTTGCCGTGTGGAAGTTTTTGCGAAAAGTTTTGTATATGTATTCTTTTGCCCATGAGCCTAGAGCGTCGGCGAAATTAAAAACGTGAAATTCGCCTTACTCGGCCGAGCGCGTAAAATAATTGCATGAAATTTCCCTCTTTTACAGTATTTCGTATGTCATGCTGGACACGCTACTCTAGAATCCGTTTTGTTTTTCACACTATCATTACAGGTTGATAAATTTAGTCACATAAGCCTTATCCACTTCCTTTTATAAAATTGTATAGAAGAGTACAAAAAACTTTCTAGGCGAGTGGAGATGCTGTTTGAAAGTCTTTAAATTTGTGCATCTAATTACGCCGTAGGTCTTTTTCCCTTATTTATTTTTTTGTTAAATTAATGTAATATCAGTTAATACATGTGGCTTGTCACTGCACAAAATCAGTATTTTTATCTAAGCTCAATGAACAGTAATGGTGCACACTTTGGAGGAGATACTTCATTGTGCAAGACAGCGTACAAGAGTGTATGTTCATAGAAGAGAGTAGCATTTTATTTGTCGCTTTTCATAACAGCACCATCTTTTCACTGTACTGAGGGAAATATTACAATGTCTTCATTTTGTCGTAGTTATTATCAGAATAATGGTGCCATATAGCACTTTGTGAACTGCCAAGGCAGATATGTTTTTTCTTCCTGTAGATGATATTTTCCCCCCATAAATTGAGTAGTAATGAGGGAAAACGTTTTTGTGGGGATAGTCTAATTGAGAAGGGCAGGAGACATATTGTATCATGTTAAAATCTGAATAAAGAAATTTATTTGGTAAAAGTTTAAGTGCACACATCTCTGTCCTTCAGTGGATGTGGTAGCTAGTTCCTGTATTCTTGTTTTGAGTAGGCATCCTACTTTTAACCCTTTCTATTGTTAATGTCTGTAGTTCATTGTAAAGTCATCATAGTTAAGAACCTCTGAAGTTACTTAATGTGTATAACAAAATGCACATTCATTGTAAAAATTGTTCCTTCATGCATGACTTTCGTGTGTGAGATTTTGTCAAGAATCAGTATTAGAAAAAAAAAACCCACTGAGGCGGAAGGAGATGAATGGATAGCGCTAAAAGGACATAGGACCTGGCCTATGGCTTTAAGTTCTATCTAAATACTTGGTAGTATAACTACATATCCAAAGAGCACTAGTACTCTACTTTGTCTCAAACATGTACCTCAGGATTTCAAATTTCGACCATCGTTGATCAGACATTAGTAAATTGTAAAAAAATTGTTAGGAAGTACTGTCAAGTAATACAGGGATATTTTTAAATCCTGGATCCCCATTTACTGTTTATTGGATTATTTATCTTTAACCTAACTGACTTGGAGGGGGGGGGGTGTGTTTTAAAATAGACAGCTTCTGTAATGTATACAAATTTATGCACATATATTCTCCGAGCACCTCGTGACGAGCTATTCCATGAACATGCTTTTTATAAATGAGCCTCAATGCTTGGAATCCAGTTTGCATACATTATTTGTTGCTATGCCCGGCAAGCCTCTAGCAAGCTTTCAGTTGTCACGAACAACCTTTGTTTGAAAGGTATGCATATAATTTGCATACATTACTGAAGCGGTCTATTGTGTTGAGCTCCATATTAGTTGACCAAACCTTTGCTCTAGCGACATTTGCTCTTTGATTCATTGCATCAAAGATATAGGCCCGAATTCACACAAGGTTTATTTTACGGTCTAAACTATGGTTTAAACCTCCACCTTGGACTATTAAATTCAGTGGAAATAAGCATCTATAAGCGCATTACTGCCCACCCATTGGAGAAATAAACCATGGTTTAAGATAAACCTCTTTTGTGAATTAGGGTCATAGGGTAAATTGGGGTTAGGGTCAAAGTTGAGGTTTCAGTTTAGGGTTAAGGTTATGTTTATCTTTACTGTTTTGTTCCGGGTAGAAGAGCGGAGAGCTATTGTCGCTAGAGTATGTGTCAGCGATGAGTATTCCTAGAACCCCATGTAGGTCAATAGAATGCCTAATTAATATGTTATATATTGATACAATTATGTTTAATTGATGGCTGTGGATACAAGTTAAAAACACAATATGCTGTCTGCACCACAGAAAAGCATGTATTACGAGTAATTTTAATTTTTTACAACTTAAAAATCCAAAATGTTTGCCAGAGTGATGTACAGTATGTAATTGTACAAGTATTTTGAAAGTGAAGCACATTGTTTACATTATTTGCTTTTGACAAGAGAGGGAGGGCTGCATGATTACTAGATGTTTCACATACTTGTGTTATATCATTTTTTCTAGGTGTATTCTTTATGCCTTTGGTTAAAACAATGAAGAGAAAGATCAGATAAAAAGGGGATATGTTGAAATATTTCTCCCTTTTCTAATATGTGACCCTCCACCACAACTTTCAAAAAATACAAAAAACTTGAAAACAAAATTTCTACCCCAAACCACCTTTTTCAGCTGTTTACTTTAAAACTCCCATTGCGACTTATTGGTCGTTTTGTGGTGGAGGGTCACATATGATACTCTTGTGGAACATGCATTCTGAACATACACTCCACATAGTGAAACACTCAAAGAACAACTACTCCCAGATTATAGCAACAAATCAAGGTTTTATGTACAGGTGGCTGCTGAGGCAGTTTCATCCGTTACAAATTTTCTTTGCTGTTTATATGAAATAGGTAGATTTGCTTACTTAGTTCTTTTTAGATGTCAATGTTTACCTACAAATATTCTGTAGGGTCATATATTATAGAATTATACAAGGCCACTGCCTGGTCTTGCACATAAACTATTCAACTATTAAAAAAATATGCCTAGGTCTCATTTTGGGGGAAAATAAAATTTACTATCAAGAGTTTTGTATACAAGTCTTGTTTAAATGTGTTATTTTATTTTCCTTGGCATTGTTGTAGATTTGTGTATGTGGTGAATTGTTTTTCTCCCCAACTGGAAAAATCAGTTACAATATCTTTGCTGCTAAAATGCACTCCGAAAGAAGATGAAGAGAGAGAAAACACAAAGGCAGAGAGAGAGAGGGAAGGAAAAGAGAGAATAGGAAAAGAGAGAATATGGTATGTACCCCTTTCAGAAGCTGGGACCACTTACTACATTGTGGAAAAATTAAAATTAGTGACAAAACTGCAGTAAAAGGGGAAGTAGAGAGGAGAGAGAGAAAGCAAATTCCTTGTATCTTTTCTTTGGACTAAATGTACATGTAGGATGAAGTTAGAGATAATACTTCTGTGAAGAGGAGAGAAAGAGAGGAGAGAAAGAGAGGGTGTATGAAATGAACTGAGTAGTATAAAGTTTATTATGAATAATTATGCTAAATTTGTAATTTAATTACTAACAATTCTTTGAAAAGTCTTGAGTAAAATTGTGTAACTGTATAAAGTATTTTTCACTGCACTGCAATATACTTTTCATTAGGCACATGAATCAGGAATTAGATTTCAAGTGACATAACAAACTTAATGTGCTCCTAAATAATACAGATGGAAATAACAAAGGGCTACAAAGTCATCAATTCATCAACTGTTTACTAAAAATATAATAGATATTTACATCTCAAACAAAAAATCATAGATAAAAATCAACTTTTAATCAAATATTCATGTCAATAGACCTGTTTTGTAATGTATTCAAATGTATGCACATTTCTTCTCTGAGCACCGAGTGACGAGCTATTCCTTTTTTATTCCTCTTTATATATGAGCCTCCATGCTTGGAATCCAGTTTGCATACATTACTTGTTGCTATGACTGGCAAGCCTCTTACAAGCTTTCAGGCTATTAAGAACAACCTTTGTTTGAAAGGTATGTATAAAATTTGCATACATTACTGAAGCTGTCTATTACAAAGGTCCAGCTATCGAAAAGGCATTGGCATCACGGGGGTAGCACTGGTCTTATTTGGTGCATGAAAAGTGAAAAAAATGCTATTGATTCGGGGCAGGATGTCCAATTCCCATCCTTTTACTGCTCTACCTTTTCTTTTTCCCCCATCTTTATGCCATTTAATTGGGGGGGGGGGCACTTGCCCTCTAAGCACACCACCCCTAGATTGAAATGCAAATGAAAATACAGTCAACCTCGCCTTAGTCGATCATGACAGGACTGAGTGAAATGCGTCGACTTAGGCGATTTTCGACTTGTGCAGAAGTCAAAGAAATTCTTATTTACGCGTGTATACATAACATGGCGCGGGGAAGCCGCAGTGCGGACTGTGGCCGGCGGCCCGGCGGTTTGATCGATTGGGAGTTCTCATCACATAATGTACATGATTTATATTGTGCCGACATCGAGAAAATAAGAACATACATGTACTGTACCTTTCATGTACCCAGTATATACACACTCCCGTTACAAGTTGGACAATAAAGAATAAACCAGACATGTCCAGTGATTAATTCCAATGTATTACATCTTCCCTTACATCCATTTATATGCACATGGCCGTAAAGGCAATAAAACTGCATGCAGTGCATGCAGGTACGGCGCCCGTCTAGCTGGCGCCAGCTGTGCAAACATGACATAACACGTGACATTTTGCTCTTCGCGGAGATCACGACAGCAAGTCAGGAATTTTTGTAAACAAAATCGGCGTGTTTCGACAATGATTGCTTTCACATCGCTGTCTAGTTCGACTTGCGCGGTGTAAATTACATGTCTTTTTTCACTGTATTGTTTGATTTGATTGAGAATTTGATTGATTTAGGCGAGTATTCGACCTACAAAAATTGACTTGTACAAAGGATTAACACACCTAAGTCTATGAGGGTAAATTGGGACTTCTTATTTTCATTGACTTGAGTGACTATTCGACACATGCGACGTTCACTTGAGCGAGGTTGACTGTACAGTGAAAACTCTATAAAGAGCTTCGATATAACAAGGTATTTTTTTTGGTCCCAAGTCTTTAAGTTCATTTGTTTTTTTGCCCTGATATAAGGAGATTCCTGATATAACAAGATAATTTTCATGGTCCCAAGGTCTGGCATCGCTGGCATCGCGGGCATATGTATGGGGCTCTCGCTGCTCCACATTAACAATAGCCCGCTAGCCAATGGCTAGTAAAAATCACGACGGACTAGCCAAAATCTTAAGTTTCTAGTCCGTATGGCTAGCCAAAATATCACTCTATTGTCGCACGAAGCGATGCTCATTGTCGACACATCCGACAATGATTCAAATTCAAAGAATTAATAATCTTACTTTGTCTTTGGAGAGCTGAATGGAACACGTTTGTTCGATGCAAAAAAAAAAACAATACGAAATAAACTTTTCGTCGCTCATGACTTCAGCTTCAGATCATTTCTAAGAAGTAATTGCCAATTTGATGAGAGTGTGATATAGTTATTGCGAATTAAGTAGGAACACTCGTACTCATGCCCGTATTTATCATGTTCAATTATACAATTGTCAAATTGACAATGCAGAGAGAGTGCAAGAATATTATCGTAAACTTCAGTTCGTAACGACAAAAGGATTTTTCCATAGAGAAAGCACAGGTAAAGCGCGACGTCCTCCGCGAGCGAATTAGCGAAAGTTAGCCAACAGTTTGAAGTCGCCTTCACGTTCTCTGCTAGTATATATGCTGTACGTTACAGAGATTATTTTTTTATTTGCTTTTTTCATGGTGGCTACGGTAGTCAAAAATCTGTCTGGCGGACTACAAATCGATGCACCGGTTTTGCCAAAACGAAATCGGGATTCGATGTCTTCGATCGAACACCGGCTAACCAATCGATTCGACTCAGGCTTAATCACAATAGTAGATAAAAATACTGCTCATTCACCGAATGCTCACTTTTTGCTGAAGAGGAAAATTATGTTCACTGAACGATTTAGGGAGGGCCAAGTGTCACTTCAATTCGCTTTCCCCTTACATGAATAAAAATGACAAAGAAGCTAGTTATATATTGATGATGTACATTGTCATATTAAAAGCAAATTGGCACAGTGTTCACAAGGAATTGTGAGTCTCTTACTCCAATACTTTTGAATTTCTGCTATTAAAAAACAGACACTGATAAAATGGTCCCCCTGCTTCACTCAAGGAACACACCAGCGTTTTAGCAGCAATGGCACATCATCATTCCATAGGCATTTCATCTGGCATCCATTTTTCATAATCATCCAATTCGTCATTGTCTGTCCTTGATGCAAACAAATTGTTTCCATCTCTAGTTCTTTGTTCACTTATCCCGCATCCTCCCTTCGCATCTTCTGCATCCTCATCATCAAAGTATTTCTCCTCCTCATCCCATCCGCGAATCGCCAGGGAGTCATACTCTGTGTTGTTGTCCACTGCTTCATAGTCAAAGTCCTGATCCCCACCGCTGAGGAACCTCTCCCTCATTATATTTTGGAACTCTTCTCGCAGGAGGTGCTTCTCTGCATCAGTGGCAGGAGTTGGTTGGCGCCGAATCAAGGATGTCCCATCTTCTTCCTCCTCCTCATCCACCATCTCATCCTCTTCCTCATCTTCCTCCTCACCATAGACTCCTCTCCTGACAGGTTTTGGTGGGGAATGTTCCGTGCCCCTGGAATGACCTGAATACAACAAATACAGAAGTGGGTGTGAGTGAGAACATTTGAGTCAATGTAAGTCTTCGTAAGAATAAAGAATACATGTATCTAGATATTGCTGATATCTGGTGTCAACCATGAAAAAGGAAATTAATAATGACCATAAACCCCCCCAAACAAACAATATCGCGGATGCATATAAAATGACCCCCCCCCCCTTCTACAATAATTAAAATAACAACTAACAAAAATAATCATCTAACATAGGGCAAGGAATTATTTAGATGGCTTTGGCAAAATATATTGTAAGTTAATGTACTCTTCTTAAATATACAATGATGTTATGTAAACTATGTATGCCATACACTGGATGGATTGTCTGTACACATGTAATAATCCACCTACAATCTTGCTTGACTGCACTGGAATTTATTGTTCACATGTGGAGACGACAAAAGTGATTAAACTTAACACTGAATTATCCCTCAATCTTGCTACTTTATAAACCAGTCATCACCTGTTATCCCAGCAGCTGCCTCCTCCTCTTCTTCTTCTTCCTCCTCTTCTTCTTCCTCTTCTTCTGCCTCTTCTTCTCTTTCTTGTTGTCTCTTATACAAGGCTTTTGTCTCCTGATCCTGCATGAATGACATGAGGATGGTAGAGAATTTCAAGTCTGACTGGTCAATCTTAGTCCTCGTCTCCAAACGTTCCTCATCGGTCAGATACTGTCCAATTAGCTGTTCGTACATGAGAGGATCTCTAGCCCACATCTCATCATCACTAAAGTACGTCCCCTCCTTCTCCAGTTTCTTCAGTGCTTCATACCGCCTGTTCTTCACGATCACAGAGATTTTACCAGCGCCGAGTCTCCTCTTGGCTTCCTTGAGATAAAACGATACCTCATACACATCAGAGACAGGGTCAAAACACACAAGGTCATCTTCGCAGAGGTAAGGGTGGAACCTTTCAATGAATACAGCAGGAGCATGGTGAAACTGTTCAGTAAGGATTTTGATTCTTTCACTTGTAGAAAGATCCTCTTCATTTCTTTGCTGATTCTTGATGCGAGCACTGCTGAGTGCTATGTTTTCAAACATTCTAAGTTGGGCATTCAGTAGGTCATCATTTGGATGGTCTGGAGTGTCTCTTTTAGGTGCTGCTTTTGCGGTTGGTTCAATAATTTCTGCATCTTGGTTGCTTTCCATACTGAAGACAGTGCAGTAATGTGTCCCTTTGAACTAGAAAATGAAAAAAAAAACATTTTAAAATCAAATGTATTAGATCTACTAGTGAAATTTAGAAATTTAGTAGATTAGTTTAATGTAACCTAGATTCAAAGTAAACAGTACCACGATTAGTACAAAATTAAGATGTTCAAATTAACTTACAATGTCAAAACATTAAAAAAAAAATGGAAATCTACTCATTACACAAAGACACAGTCAGAGTCAATGTCAATGACTAGAACTTAGAACAAAAAACCAAAACAAAACAAAACTATGTGTATTCTCATTAAAAAAATATCATAAAAACCTGAATTTTGCCACAACATTGTGATATTGGTGCAAAATCTGATTCCCACATTACAATAATTCTAATGATTGATAAGAAAATCTGAGGTCACCGACACTGGAGGTCAGACTTTAGCCTTAGCTTAGGACAGGGAACTTATAGTACATGAACAAGTGAATATTTGACACAGTCCCAGATAGGCATGGGCCTATGGGTGAGGGCAGGGTTAATGAACCACTCAAAAGTCAGATTATTCATCGTGTTGCCCAATATTAATAATAATGGACAATAGGGCAATAAAAACCATTATTACCTATATAAGGCATTTTAGCGGCATATTTTTGTCCGCTTGATTTGCGCATGCAATATGAGAGCATATTGCACAGAATGCTGAATTCCCCATATGCTACAGTACTAAACTTGCCGTGCAATATTATGCCGTATTTTGTCTGGTCTTTTGCGTGCGCGCAAATAATGCAACGCATACACACATACGCACATGACGTCATAAAGATGTTAAGTTAAACTTGTGTGATCACAATGTAGTATGATAAAGGGCTCTATTAACTGAATGTGGTTGGTTAAAATGATTTTTATTAAGTTCTAAATCATTTTCCTGGCATGGTAGGGTATAGATAATAATAATTAGGTCTATATTGGATGGCTTTATTTCATGGAATACCAGAAATATTCCACTCGTTAGGGCCAATATTGCACTCATCTTCGATTCGTGCAATATTGGCCCTAACTCGTGGAATATTCTCTGGACCTCACAACTAGGCGCCAAAAATTATATCACGCGGCTCGACACGCAGGGAAGGCGGAGAAGGTGTGGGCCGTAGATGGGCGCATCTATGCAGGGGTGAAGGACTCGGGTGGTGGCCTGAAGAGAATGCTTATCACTGATATTGCTGACATTGATAAACTTTAGGATGCAGCTCCTGTGAAAGCCAGTTGGACAGTATTTGGCCTACCTGTTTGGCTTAATGGCAATATACCTTGATTGTTTTCTGTTTCTTTGTTTTAGTATATATATTAAGTAGTATTTTGTTTTGCTATTATGATATTCTTGGTATGTTATGTTGTAATTTTCCTTTCCTTTTCTTCCTCTTTTCCCATCTTTGAGAGCATGGCAAGTGTTGGAAATAATGTTTTCCCATGTCTGAGTATGAGATTTGTTTTGAAATGCATATCATTTATGTTACCTCGTCTTGTCATCTTAATGGAAATTTTTAACAACTTGTTTCATTTTATTACCTTGCAAATTATCCCTGTCAAGTTTTGGTTTAATCCAAATGGCTGAAAATAAAGAGAATATAAGTGCTATTTTTGAGTCAAACACAAACACTTTCTTGCATTTTGATGATGAGAATAATGATGTACCTGTTAATTGTAATTATACTACTGAGTCTGAGTTTTTTACTAATGTCCGGGATCACCCTGACAGTCAGGCACTTACTCTTATTCACATGAATGTTCGTAGCATGTGCAAGAATTTTGATAATTTTAATGTTTTTGTTAATCAACTCAACACTGCCTTCCCCATTTTAGGTATCACTGAAACTTGGTCTTCTCCTGACACTCCCACAAGTTTGTATGACATTCCTGGCTTTAGTTTAATTTCTAATAACAGGGATACAAAAAGAGGTGGTGGAGTAGCTTTTTATGTTCCATCTAAACTTGATTTTGAGATATGCCCAAATCTTACTATTATGAATGAGAGTTTAGAAACTTTATTTGTTGAGTTGTTATTGCCAGGTATAAGAAATGTTGTTTTAGGAGTTGTCTATAGGCCCCCTCAGAGTAATATGACCTCTTTTTTTTAACAGATGCAAACAATTCTATCCAATCATTTATTGAATAATAAATCTGTTTTTTTAATGGGTGATTTTAATGTTAACCTGCTTAATTGTGATTTTGATAAGGTCGATGAACTTGTGCATTTGTTTATTTCATCATCCTTTGTTCCACTGGTCACTAAACCAACAAGAATAACAAACACATCTGCCACCCTTATTGATAATATTTTCTGTAATGTACAACCTTTATTAGATTCTGGTATAGTAATTTCTGATCTCTCAGACCATTTTCCTGTATATTGTAGAATGCCCTTGCGCAAGTGCCCATTTATTAAGGCCCCAAATAAACAGTCTTGTGTGAATAGCCCTGAAAATATTGCTAAGTTAAAGGACGCCTTAATAACAACTGAATGGAGTGATGCACTGTCAGATCAGGATGTCGATAGTTCCTTTAATAAATTCTTTGATAAATTTATGCTCTTGTATGATGAAAATGTTCCCTTTCGGCTTGTTGGCCATTCTAGTCGGAATAAGAATGTGCCGAAAATGCCATGGATTACGCATTCTTTGTTAAAATCAATTAATAAGAAAAATAAGCTTTTTTATAAATATAAAGTTAGAAAATGTGAAAGTTCGCGAAGGAAATATTTCAGTTATAGGAATGTTCTTACATCTGTCTTGCGCACTGCTAAACGAGGTTATTATTCTAGTCAATTGATAGCTACATGTAATGATATTAAGGGAACATGGAAGGTTATAAACAGCTTGTTTAAAGGGAAGCCAAAAAGTCTGGGTATAAAAGATTTTGAGATTGATAGTTATTTGATTACTAATAAAAAGGTTATTGCTGAGAAATTAAATATTTATTTTTGTAATATTGGACCGAATTTGTCAAGTGGAATACCAGATTGTCAAAAACAATTTCATAATTATCTTAAGAAGCCAAACCATCAAAGTATATTTTTAACACCCATAAACGAGAAGGAACTTTTAGACTTAATTTGTGCCTTAAAGAAAGGAAAAAGCCCTGGATGCGATAATATTCGGAATGATTTAATTAAGGATGTAGCTGGAGGTATCTTGAAACCTCTTGTACACATTTTTAATCTGTTATGTCTATGTTTAATGGGGTTGTGCCTTTGAAGATGAAAATTGCAAAAGTTGTGCCTGTCTTTAAAAAGGGGGATGCAAAATTAATGACTAATTATCGCCCTATTTCTTTATTAACATCTTTTTCTAAGCTTTTAGAAAAGCTTGTATACAATACGGACAGTAAAGTTTTTGAATATGAGTAATGTGTTTTCACAATTCCAATTTGGCTTCAGAGAAAAACATACATGTACTACTAGCCATGCTATTCTACACTTTGTTGATAAAATCGTGAATGCTCCTGATAACCAAATGCACACAATTGGAATTTTTTTTGATTATTCAAAGGCTTTTGATACTGTAGACCATACATGTACTAATTTGCTCAGCAAACTGGAACATTATGGAATCAGAGGCACAGCCCTTAATTAGTTTAAAAGTTACTTGGCTGACAGGAAGCAGTTTGTTTCTGTAAATGGTATAGATTCAGATTTATATGATGTAATATGTGGTGTTCCTCAGGGATCACTTTTAGGACTCTATTATTCATTTTGTATGTATATTAATGATTTCCAGTATTCATCTGATGTTTTATCTGTTATATTGTTTGCAGATGATTCTAACATATTTTTCTCTCATAAAGATCCGCAAACTCTCCTGAATACTGTCAACACTGAGTTGCACAAAAATAACGGCATGGATTCATGCAAACAAACTGTCCCTTAATCTTAGGAAAACTAACTACATGCTATTTAGTAATTCAATCGCAACCCTGCCAGGTGACATCTCTTTCGATAGTGTATTGATAGACAGAGTAGTTTCAACCAAGTTTCTAGGGCTTTATATTGATGAGAATTTAAATTGGAAAAGTCATATTTTTTTTAATGCAAGTTGCTGTCAAAGAATACAGGTGTGCTCAATAGGCTTAAATTGTACCTCTCAACATGTATTTTGAAGATTCTTTATTCAACCCTTATTTTACCTTATGTTATTTATGGTATCCCTGCATGGGGAAACTCTCTCAAGACACAATTAAATAAATTATATTTGGTTCAAAAGAGAGCTATAAGAGCTGTTTGCAATACTGACTTTCGAGCCCATACGTCCCCTCTTTTTTATGAACATAATATTTTGAAGCTAGAAGATGTTTATCTTCTCCAATTAGGGTCACTCATGTCCTGACATTGACCAAACTGTTTCACCGGAACAACCAAATTCATAATTATTCAACAAGAAATGCTACTGCTCTTCATATCCCCCATGCAAGGACAATGTTTGCACAGAAAACACTGATCTGTACAGGACCAGAGTTATGGAATTCTTTGAACTCTACTGTAACCAGTTCTGTTAGTATTTCTGTCTTTAAGCGAAAAATGAAAGTTTATCTTTTGAATAAATACCTTTATGACAATTAGAATTATGTTTTAGCGATAGTTGATGCTAGTAATGTATTATGCAATATGACTTTATCTACAAAATGTTCTTTCTTAATTTATTTTCATGCTCCCCTCTCTCTCTATCTTCGCCTCCAACCTTTAAGTTAACCTATCCATGTTTAGTTAGCACAGTATTAGATAGTTTCCAGATTAGCTGGAATCAAGTTGTGTTTACCATTCATTGTTTACAAACATTGTTATATTTTGTTTTAATATTGAGGGACCTAATTTACAAGCCCAGCTTTATAGGTCTCCTCGTCTTCCTCATTAGTTCGTTTAACTTTATTTGATATATTACTTTAGTTTGTTTAACTTTATTTGACATGTTTGCTTTTGTAATTGTTATGTTACGAATATATGTTGATTTTGTAAAGCAAAGGAAGATCAATAAATTCATTCATTCATATTCATTCATTCATTCAGAGCCATCCAATATAGGCCCTAAGCACATCAGCAAGCAATGGTCATATTGACCATTAGAATCATATACATGTGTGTATACTGGGTATTGGGGATACAGATGTAATTTTGTTTGAAATGGAGGTTTTTGTGGGCAAACTGATACTTAAGTATCATTCTTTAGATTTTAAGTTATCAGTTCGTTAAGATACAAAATGTAGAAAGTTATAAAAACTTACATTTACAGCCCTCTTTTTGATACTTGTTACCCACACCTCCATACGGATGACGACTGCTCTCAATAATGTTGCGCACTAGTGAGGCCGCTCTACATGGTTACGCACCGTAGATACGTACGCAGAATGTTACGCACACAAGCTATTCTACGAAGACCTGGAAGGGCCAAACTGACGACATAAAAAAATAAAAAATATTACGTACGTTCGTAGTAATTATTACGTACGTACGTAATATTTTTTATTTTTTTACGTCGTCAGTTTGGCCCTTCCAGGTCTTCGTAGGAGATCGACGAAATGATCGCGCCGGTACTACTACGAGCGCTGAGGGCTCCCTTCATCATAATCGTGAAAAATACAAACTGGATGCTGACGGGAGAGTCTCGATAGCAGTTATCGACAAAAAGGACCCAAAATTTCAGGAAACCCTCTTCAAAGGTCACAAAACAACCTGGTAAGTTTTAATCATCTATTATTCAATATAATTCTTTGGATGTAAGTAAACTGCAATATATGACATTCAATTAAATATAGCCAAAAATGCACAGTGATGCAGTTTAGGTATGGGATGTGTGTTTAGCCAGGATTAGCTTCGTGAATGTAGAAAAAAAAAAAATGGCTATACGCCTTCTACACACGAAGCTAGGCGTTATTACCCAGCAATCACATTCCGCACGGGGTAGTACGACATGAAAAATGCCCTGAAATCACACTTTTCTGATAGTTTCCGCGACCCACAGACCCTTCCCCACAGCGTTTCCTCCTAGGGAAACGTTTGTAATGACAATTATTCTTTGATTGACTCTAATTTTGGAAATATATCCATAAAAAGATGATAAAAATTACAGAAAACTCACCAGCGTTTGCGTATCCATGCCTCCGAGGTCATGCAGATCAAAATGGCGGCACGATCGCCGTAATCGAAATCATGAAAACTATTAGGCGCCGTTTGTAAATTTATTATTTAGCTCAATTATTTACATATAATTCACTATTTAGCTCTTTTCTACGATTATTATACGATAAAATGACATAAAGGATACAATGTTTTATAAATAATGAATTTTGCAATTTCCATTTTTTTTAAATAATGATTTTACAATATTCATCATATATAAATAATGAATTTTGAAGTTTTCATTATTTATAAATAATGATTTCACAAATTCATTATATATCAAATATTATGGAAATTGCAAAATTCATTATTTATAAAACATTGTATCCTTTATGTCATTTTATCTTATAATAATCGTAGAAAAGAGCTAAATAGTGAATTATATGTAAATAATTGAGCTAAATATTAAATTTACAAACGGCGCCTAATAGTTTTCATGATTTCGATTACGGCGATCGTGCCGCCATTTTGATCTGCATGACCTCGGAGGCATGGATACGCAAACGCTGGTGAGTTTTCTGTAATTTTTATCATCTTTTTATGGATATATTTCCAAAATTAGAGTCAATCAAAGAATAATTGTCATTACAAACGTTTCCCTAGGAGGAAACGCTGTGGGGAAGGGTCTGTGGGTCGCGGAAACTATCAGAAAAGTGTGATTTCAGGGCATTTTTCATGTCGTACTACCCCGTGCGGAATGTGATTGCTGGGTAATAACGCCTAGCTTCGTGTGTAGAAGGCGTATAGCCATTTTTTTTTTTTCTACATTCACGAAGCTAATCCTGGCTATGTGTGTTGGCTGCGTTACTACACAGTCGGCAATGGCGTGTACCTATGAGTGGCCCCAAGCAATATAGACCCTTATATAAATATTGCGGGACACAAATGTGATCACCTGGGACTGTACACAAATTCAATACTTCAAGTTCAAGTTTAATATTCTTACAAATAAAACATTCAAACTGACAAAAAATAGAACATTCTTCCCATCGTTATGATGCCACTTACCTCATTTCTCACTTAAACGATAGACAGTAGAGCTCCACCAATTAAAGTTAGGCCTAGAGGAAAACGATATCGCCCTTAAAATGTCCTATAGATTTTAGCGACACCAGTCATGTACAGGCGGATGATAGCAAAGATGATTTACACGTCACATCAGTGTGCCACAGCTAAAAATCGGAATTATGACAAGTCTCGTCCCAAATTATGCTAAATTGAGAAAAATTATGCTAGATCCATTTGAAGCGTAACTCAGGCGCCTGGGAACGATTTTCAGTCCAAAATTCTCTGACAAAAAAAAAAAAAAAAAAAATAGAGTTAGAGGTATATGTAACTCGTATTCTGAACTCTGGTTTATACTTAAACCATAAATCTGTCGTTTAACTATATGGGTAGGAAAAAATGTGAAAAAACTTTGTTTACAATGTATGTTCCTTATGTTTACTGGGTTCTAGACTATGCTTTAATGGTCAAGAAAACTATTGTGCTTATCCTTCCCAGACAGTCTTTAATAGTTTGAGTACCAAAAATGCAGTAAATTGAATATCTACTGTTAGAGATTTGTGTCACATTTGGCTGCCCATAGTTAAACCACACATTTAGACCATGGTTATAGGCCCGTATTCTGAACTCCGGTTTAACTTAAACCGCGGTCTAAGTGTGGTTTAAACCCAGTCTAAGACTGCCCTTCAAACCATAGTTTTAGAAAATTACATTCTGAAATCCGGTTTAACTTAAACTCCAGTCTAGTATGGCTTAACTTTGTACAGAAATTTAGACGGGACTTACGGTTTTAGTCAGTTTTGATTAAAGCTCTGGTTTAACTTTAAGTTAAACCAGAGTTCAGAATACGGGCCATAGACGTTGATGAACGGGTCATTGTTCTTCCTTTCAAGTTCCTCTCTTTCTTTTCTTCTTCCGTCTGTTTTACTTTAAAAAAGGGGCGCACAAGTCTGCTGGGTCAGGTCAAAGAAAAAAACTATAAAAAAAAAAGAGGAAAGAAAGAAAGAAAAAGGTTTTGACGGAGCTGGTTGCGCGCCCCTTAGAGTATAATTATTTGAATGGCCTCGGGGCGACGAACCAGTGGCGTAGAATGGGCAAAGTCATTGAGGGGCGCTAGTGTCATGGGGGGGGGGGGGAGTCTTACAAGGTTGTTGACATTCAACAGGGAACAAGGCCATGCATCGACCGAATGAGGAGATTGTGAGAGGGGATCACCGTACAGTTTCTTCTAAGAAACCATGGCGTAGAATGGGCAAAGTCATTGAGGGGCGCTGGTGTCATGGGGGGGGGGGGGGGTGGGGGGGGGGAGTCTTACAAGGTTGTTGACCTTGTAAGACCTTAAACCTTTTTCTTTCTTTCTTTCCTCTTTTTAAATATAGGATTGCCTTTCAATCATATATTTGAAAGGCAATTTTAGAAGAGATATTTCACAGTGACAATTTTCTTTGAATATGCGATAGTTTAAGCACAGCGAATTACAAAACATTTCAGCATGCCAATTTTGAGAATATATATCGTCTAGACGTGTTTTAATTGTTGCTTTGAACCATCGTGGATCTATTGACTGATTATCTAACCAACGGTAAGATAAACCTAATTTATCCAATGTATTCCTAACTTTTATTAGCCATGGGTTTTGATAAATATCCAGATCAAACATTATTTTCAGAATATCATATACAGTATGGGACAATTTCGATGATTTGCTTAGGATTATTCTCATCCAAAAGTTTCAAAAATAGGATTACTTTAACGAAATTCCGCTGTGGAAACCACCGTCTACCAGTAGTATCTGGAAGATATGCAGGTATTGAACGATAACAAAGAACTTGCAATATCTGTGATACAACAACCTTTACCAGAATATCAACTTTTAAATTTCTAAATGTTTTTTTTTTTACCTTTTCGTAGTGAAAATGTAATATACAGAAGTTACTATTACCCTTGCAACGCTTCACAAATATTGGATATTCTAGCATCTCGCTGCCCGAATATGAATATTAGAACTTTGAAAATCCTCGGAAGGGGGGGGGGGGGGGGGGCTGCAGCCCATTGCCATAGGGGACGCATTTTGCCCGAATATCAACTTTTCAATATCTACATTTTTGCGAGCGAGCGAAGCAAGCTTGCAATTAAACAAAAAATCACAGTGAAAATGTACAGAAGTTAGGAACCTTGCTTCCCAATACATGTATTTGGATATTCTAGCACCTTGCTGCCCGAATATGAATATCGGAACTTTGAAAATCCTCGGGGGAAGGGGGGGGGGGCATGCAGCAGCCCATTGCCGAAGGGGGACGCCTTTTGCCAAAATATTAAAATTCCAGTGTTCTTGCAAGCGAGCGACCAAAAACAAAAATCGTAAATTTTCCTTCTTTTTCTTTCTTTCCCTTTTCCTTTCCATCTTTTCTTTCTGATTTTTTCCTTTTCTTTTTTCTTTTCCTTTTTTCTGCTCTTGTCTTTTTTCTCCTTTTCCTTTTCTCTTCCCTCTTCCCTCTCCCCTTTCTCCCCTCTTTTTTTCGCCGACAGTGGTGGCGCATTTGCCGACAACGATACTAGATTCGTATTGAAAATAGAAGTTACATACACAGGTTACATAATATTATTACCTGGGAACAATGCTTCCCAAATATTGGATATTCTAGCACCTTGCTGCCCGTCTGCATAAGCGAGCGAAGCGAGTGCGCAAGAAAATTCGTCAGTTTTTCCCATAGACAAATTAAAACTTTTCCTTTTTTCTTTCTGTTTTGTGTTCCTTTCCATTCCTTTTCTTTTTCTTTTTTTCTTCTCCTTCAGTCTCTTTTCTCCTTTTCCTTTTCTCTTTCCTCTTCCCTCTCCCCCCTTTTTTGCCGATAGAGGTGGCATTTGCCGACAATTTTGAGGGGGAGTGGTGACACCCCCACAACCCGCCTCTAGCGACGCCCCTGAACGTCACCATCCGAAGGCGTGACTGAGATTCGAACCTGGGTCCGATCAGAGTCAGTTTGTATAGGGGAATACAAAGAGCTGCCCATAGACGTTACCACTAGACCAACACTTGATCCCTGCATGTAACTTAAAAAACTTGAAAGGGAACATACTTCAACAGAGTTACTGATGATGAAAAGTTGACATTATTACAAGATACTAGTAGCTAGTCAAAAGATTCAAAATGCTGTACAATTTTTTTTGGATCCGTGAAGGAAGCAAAAAATTGTGCTTATTTAATACAAATATACAAATAGTGTGCATGCAGTTCCGGCGATTTCTATTTTGGGCCTTGGACGCGCGAAATACATGCCCCCCCCCCCCCCCTGCCCCTGTTTGTCATAAACGTAGACTGTGGATTGCGTAGATTTGTGTGACCCGTCTTGCGCAAAACTTCATGTGACAGGCTGCGCTGCTGCTGCACATGCAGCGCATGCAAGCGTTAAGCGTTGGCATTGGCATGCGCGCTGCATGCATATGTGATATGAATTAACAGCAGAAACGCGACGTCTCACACTGCACCCACAAGGCAAAACGTTCGAGCTCTCTGAATTATGATTAAGAATCAGACGAAATGCTGAACTAAAATGTCAGGGTGGGTGTCTTTCGACGAAGATGGAGATGGGGATGATGTCCTTCGGAAAGAAGACTCTGGCGTTGGCCTGGTGGTTGCTCCTGGCCCTGGGACAGGTGTTATTAGCAAGGCCAAGGGTACCGGTTGGGTGAAGTTTGAGGAGTCACCGTCGGTGAGCACGCCCACCTCCACCGGTCATCGGGTGGTGGAGACGCAGCGGCCTGTGATGCCACAGCATACAGGTAGGTACACATGCTGATTGCTGTAATCTGTTGGCGTAGCTCGCCGAGTGCAGTGAAGTGAATGTGTGGTCAGAAAATGGTTGTGGTTGTCTTTGTTAATTAACAATTGCAGCTCTTTGACGGCGCTCCCATTCTTTTATGATGGGGATTCCATGTAGCCAATTTATTGTCACAGTATGATTCATATTTAAAGGGCAATTTTGTGTGAAAGCAGAAAAATAAATAAGAAAAACAGGATGGTGAAAGTTTTAAAGAAATCGGACAAGGAGTCGAAGGACTAAGAAAGTTATGGATGCTTGAAATATGAGATCACTACATCTATGCGAATCTCAAATTGGCAATTTGGTGAGTTGATTGTGACATTTTTGTGGACAACTCTCCGGTTTGTCGTACACAAAAATATCATTAATTTGCGGTTTTCTTTGAGGCGCAGTTACCCTCGTGCCAGCATGCCAGTACTCAAATTCAAAATATATTGGAGATAGCATATTGTTATAGGTCCTCATGAAAGAAAAAGATCCTACTGAGTAATACATTTTGAAAAAAATGACATTTTAGTAATTTTGTGTGTTGGAACGAATGGGAGAGTTGTCGCAACTACATCAGAGTGACATTACCTATTCGACCAATTTGAAATTCCCATATCCGATCAATCTGTCACCAATCAACAAAATTTTCTTTTCGCCAGACCTCCAAAATTTGCTCAGGGGGGGGGGGGGGGGTTATGGGGGTCCAGTTTCCCTCCATAATTCCCTGACAAGCAAGAAAAAAAACAAAAATCTTCATTCTAAAAGGGGGGGGGCACAATCGAGAAAATGGCGGTTCGTCAAAGGTCAAAATGCATACTTTTCTTCCAAAAGGGGGGGGGGGGCACGGGCCGGAATTCCCCCCCCCCCCCCGACCACCGCCGAAATTGACATAGCCCCACATACATGTAGTGATGGTTCCGTGAGTGAGTTCAGGTTATATTTAAGGTCACTCACTCACACCTGCATACATGCATGCAAGGTTATTAGAAAAGCATTGGTCAACCAACAAACAATGTGGTCAACCTTCTTTGTGGGGTATTCTATACATGTAGTTGCTCCCAAATTTCATTGGAAAATGTGTAGAGGTGTTGTGGATAAGTCCCCGGACTGTGAACCACGAGGTCCGGGGTTCGATTCCCAACACAGCACTAGCGTCCTTTGGCAAGACGTTAATCTACATTTGCCACTCTCCACCCAGGTGTTAAATGGGTATCCGGTAGGATGCGAAAGTTAATGTCTTTTGCTTAGCAATGTGAGCGTCACTGTACTGCCCACTGCTGGAATACTCCCCAGGGAGTGGAGAATGTGTATGCATTGTGTGCGGGCATGCCAGAATCCGATGACCGGGGTAATTGTGAACGCTTTGGGCCACTATGGGAAAAGCCTGTTATACATGTAAATGCTAGGTATTATTATTATTATATTATAATGTGAATTTTATTTCTCAAAGCTCTTGCTAAATTTACAATTTACATCAATCTGGCTTAGCTGTATGTTCTATTCAATTTCTCCTTTCTTTTTTCTCTTCTTACATCCCAGTGTATTGTAATCTGTAATACATGTACACTACATGTACATGTAGGTCCATGGATAAACACTCTAGCTGTAGACCATGAGTAGGCTGCATTTATTCTACAATTTTTGTTTTTCTGAGACCCTAAATATTATATTTTTGCGATATATACATGTACTTTATGCAAACTATAAAAGAAAATTTTTTTCTTTCTTGGATGACTTTAAAATTGGTTGTATGGACTATGGAACATAAAATTATTTCAGTTGTCGTTTAGTATTTTAGTTTGTAACAGTGGCATTTTATATTTTTATTTCATAATTCAGGAGAGTGAAATGTTGGTCATTAACATACAGATTCTTCTCTAAATGGCTTTTCAAAGGGACTATCTTTGGTCATCTGAATACACATAGTACTTATGCCCAATCTCGCAATTTTGCTGGAGAAGAATTTAGCATACATGTACATGTAGGCTATATACATACAAATATACAAATAATGATTAATGATATTAATGGTTATGACAATGATAATAAAAATGATTGTGATGATGATGATGATAATAATAATAATGATACTACTAATGATATAATATTATGAGAATAATAATGATATCAGGAGATATTAATTATTATAACGAGACGTGAAAGAAGGACACAGGACCAGTTCAGTTTGTCTTAACTGACTCAAATGTTTATTGATCATATCAGAAACATAATTGTTTTCCAGAAGAATGATGCAAATAAACCAATCGACATATGTTCAAAATGAGTTTGTTGCCAAACCATGCAGCTGAACATCCATGTTAAATTCAACTTTTTTTAATATCCATGGCCATGCAATACTAATAGCAACTCAATCACAGTACTTTTCCGTTCTCAGTAACAGTCCAACAACCCTCACAAATTATCCTTCCAGTAGGACACACCCAACTCTCTACCACTACCCCACTCTCTAGTCTCTACCACTACCCCACTCTCTACCACTACCCCACTCTCTACCACTACCCCACTCTCTACCACTACCCCATCTTCTACCACTACCCCATCTTCTACCACTACCCCATCTTCTACCACTACCCCATCTTCTAAGACACATTTTAGAATCCCACATCTTAGAACGCAACACTAAAATATATGCATGCACCTGAAAAAAGAAGGCATGCAAATAGTGACCTAATTGTTTAACTTAACAATACAAAAGCCAGAACAACTGAGAGCAACAATACCACTGGTATGACATACTGTACATGTAACACCTGTAATGCCTGCCAAAGTCATATCACTACATAATGATAATGATATTAATAATACTAGTAATAATGATAATGATAATGATTATAATAATGATATTATAATAATGATAATAAGATAATTTTACAGCCATCTGTAGAAAGGGATAAGAGCATGCAATCTAAATGTAGATTGCATGTTTAGGGATGTGAGATTGTTACTTTCATTCTCGGAAGAATCTATCATGGTGTAACTGAGTGGTCTAGGTTTTAATTATTTTGAAGCTACTACAGATCAGAAGTTGGTGTTAAAATATAAAAGAATTAATGATTAATAGATAATTGATACTTGTATGCTGGTAAACTCAAGAAACAGTAGAATGTACTATGTATTGTAGTTGACAGTGAGAACACAATTTTGTTCAAGCTACAGTAATAGGTAAGTTCACACGTAAAGCGATAGCATCGATGGTATCTAGGTTTCGAGACTATTTTGGTCATGACCAAATAGTTTTAAAACCAAATGCTGTCTGAACGCAGATAGTCACGAGATAGAAGCGAGTTGGAGCTAGGTTTCGAAACTATTCTGGCAGCGAGTTTGGCAGGAGTAAATCTCAGGATCCAGCGACAAAGCATCGATGCTTTGCGGTAGACCACCCACCGCGCTTGTGACTATTTGTAATGTGAACGCAATCGCTGCTCCACTCGCTGCTATCTTCACTCGCAACTTCGCATGATATGACCCCCTGTGCACAAACTTCAATACCATTTACATGTATACTCCGGTCACCGTGTGTGGTGCAGTAATTATTGTTTTGGCAGCGAGTGAGCGATGGATAGTCACGAGTGGGTGATAGAAGCAAGTCGATCATGGCCTGTCTGAACGTACTGGAAATAGTTTCGAGACTTACAAAGCATGTATGTATGAGGTTTTTTGCCCATGATTCTTTTGCCTCTTTTCCTTCAAATACTGTGGTTCTACATCACATTGTACGTATAAACATACTAATGTTACTTTAAAAGTAATTTGATTGTCTCAAAGGTTGATACCTCAGGATCTTACTTGTAGCTTATTCGACAGTGGTGGTTTTCCAATGTAACAGTTTTGAATACATGTAGTTAGTAAAGAACTGAATGTATACCTGTACATTGGGTTGAGACTCCAGTGTCACATGCAGTCACAGACATGTGAGGAATGTGTCTGATTTGTATACATACAACATGTACATGTACCTTTGAAAACATGAATTGTTTGCATTCACAAAGATGTGAACTTTGACCAAGTTGGGATTATTAAACCAGGGTGTATTCAGTACAAACAGTTTGAATGCATTGAATACCCCATTTGGCATAATGGACAAGGTAGCGTACATGTACTACATGTACTATATTGACATTTTGTACATTAATATGTATTCAGCTCATGAATGTAGACCCACTTGCATAATTCCATGTTTGTATACAACATTTACATGTAATAGAATTTTAATTGAATTTTAAGTGTAAAGTAAGCATTTTGTGTTTTGTTTTACCATACTTGTACATTTACTTGCAGGCCTACATTTAACTTTATTGATGTTATTTATCGCTTTAGTCTTAAGATCTTAAAAATCTTCAAATTTCCTACGTATTACTAGTATGATCCATGTAAACAAACAAAAATTTGCATTTATAATTCGTGAAAAATAAAAGAATTAAATTGAATTACACTTTTGAGTTAGATTTTCATAAGTAGGCTCAACTCTTTCTGTGCATTTTTAAGGGTCAATGAACTTGGATTTTAAGCCAAGTTTGGTACAAAATCAGCCTGGAATTTTAGGCCCTTCATGCTTAGACTATGTACATGTAGAAAAAAAGGTAGTGAAATCCACCAGAAGCAAGTATTGTTTCATAAAAAAAGAACATTTGGAGAAATGACATCATTCATAAAAAAAAGGAAATATTGGTGATGTAGACAACATGTATTCCCATGATTGGCTAAATCTGGATTGTTTTTGTGGTGTCAAGAACATTATTTATTTGTGTGCACAGTAATGAGGAAATATACATGTAGTGTGATCCTGTCCAGTAAAAGAACTTTAGGTGTTTAACTGTTTACTTAGAATGCAATAAAAGATTTCTCATGTAACTTGTACTATAAATATAGAGTGAAAAGTCGTAGTGGTGATCACTTGTACATGTATTTTGTTGAGTTACTCTTTACTCTTCAAGAGGAAGACTATTTTAAGTGTATTTATCTTATTTGTTATTTGTCAATTGATATGAATCAAAGAAATCAGACAGATTTATGGAAACTTGCTAATCATAATATATATACGGGAGGAAAACTGGCAAATGTGAATTGCAATTAAATTGCAATTAAATTGCAGAAACTGTATTTGTTTATATTAAAATAATCCAAAGTCCATGTTTACATTTCTTTTAATATTATTTCATGCTATGTGCATCGTGTACATGGCGCTTTACCACAATTTAAGGAAATATGCATGTTGGTAAAAGTCAGATTGGTTAAAAACATATTTCCTAAATGCTCAAACTTTTTAAAAACATCTACATGTATAGTTTGATACATGTACATAATGCAATCCCTAAACAGTTGTGCTCTGGATTTGGACAGTTTATTTTTGAGAAATCTCATGGTACAGTAAGTGTTTTTTCATTTTTTGAAATATTTTTCAGTATGTGTTTGGCTGTAACATTTAAACATGAGATATTAGCGTTATTTTCATTTCTTTGTTTCTCATGTAAGAGTCTGTTTGTGAAATACATTGAGAACAGAAATGCCATACTTTGCATAGTACATGTATATGTATTTTACATACATGTATAGTACTACATATACATGTAGACCTGTTAAAGGGAAAACAAAGCCACTTATGATCGTTAATAACTTGAAAGTTAAAACCTGTATCAGATTGATGTCTGCACATCGTAAATTTGAAGGATGTCAAATTTCTTTGGAATAAGTTTTATGACTTTTCTTTGAGTACTTTTCTTGAAATTATGCTGTGAATATTTAACCAGATTTTCATTGTTTGAAAAATCAAGTCCACAAAGTCTCTGTGTATCATTAATTAATTGAGAACATAACAATACAATGGTGCATTTCTTCCAAATGACAATAATATCATTGTGCATAGAAGCTGAAATTCCAGAGCACCTCTTTTTACCCATCTGGAGTCATGAACTTTTGTTCTCCAGTGTCATTAATGATTCATGATTCTGGGTAAAATGAGGTGCTCTGGAATTTCAACTTCTACGCACAATGACATTGTTGTTTTCTGCAATTGATTATTGATTCACAGAATTTAACACAGATTGTGTGCCCTTGATATTTCAAAAATTGAAAATCTTATTAAATATTCAAAGCATTATTTTAAGAAAAAGAAATTTTCACAAAACTTACTCCAAATGCATGTACATGCAATCGGGTTTGATGCAAATCTTGTTTAATGTATATTCTCGTAAGCAGCATTGTTATTTGTTAATTGTACAAAGTAATATGAAAAGTGCTTTGTATGTATACTCTGAAAAGGCGCTACAGAAATAGTATTATTATTATTATTATTATGATTTAATCAGGATGGTGTTATTGATTAAGAATCAGCTCTATAACACATCCAAATAAATTTGACATCTTTCAACCTTACAATGTGAAAACCTTATTATCTTTTGGGTTGTTAATGATAAAAAGAGTCAATGTTTGTTCAGTTTTGAGAATCGTGATTGTTACACGCCGTTTGTTTTTCTATGTTCATTTGATGTACAAAACACTTTGCATTTGAATATTTTGCATTATACCCCCTACAGTAAATGTAAAATGTAAATTATGTAAATGTAAAAAAATCAGGCTCATGATGGAGTATGACTCCGAAACATGTTCCGTTTTAAAACTTATGTCTTCTCTGTCGTCTTATTTTTAAGTTACTATCGTGTCGTTCTTTTGGAAATAACATGTAAATGTACATGAATGTACCACCTCTTGAGACTCAAAGGTAATAAGCTTTAAATGGTTCTACTACCCAAATCATTTGCAAGTGTGTCTTCGATGTCTTGTACATGTATGCCAATGGACATGCCAGCTTACATAAATACCAGCTATGGAGTATGGACTACCAAAATATAGCTTGGGGTCAGAAGTTTGCTTACTGGTAGGATAATAATTTTGACCTCGGGAGTTCATGTAGGCCTACAAACTACTGGGCATGGTGATGACAAGTGTAAAGGTATAAGAGATTGGATATAAGTACATGTATGGTAGCTCTGTAGGTATTCCATTTTTAGCATTCTCAGCATGAGAGTGTTGTTTTGTTGTGCTTTGGTGTTGCGATTGATACATGCCATTGGGAAGGGGTGTGTCACTCAATGTCGCTCATCATCATCTTCTGCTGGGTTGAATGTTTGATTTGGGTGAGTGATCACATCATCTCTAGACACAGGAGAAAATATTTCTTCTGGTGCATGTATTTATCTAATTGCTTGCATTATTGCTTGCACTGCTTGTATCAATTTCTGTTGCAGATCTGTACTGTAAGTGCCAAGTTACTTTTGTAAAGGCACACACCGTCTCACTTCCAATATTACACTTTGCAATATTTTTACAACATGAATATGGTACATATACATGTATATCTTGGACATATTGATCTTTTTCTCAGAGCATGGAGTGATTCTGCCTTTCGGTAGATCCATGATCAAAGCTTAAGGACTGAGCACCGCCTAATTTGAATGTCTGAAAATATGTTTCCCCACTACCACGTCTTAACCGCTTCTGAAATTGAATTATCTTCTTTGAGAACAGATCTTTGCCCTGAGGCAAAATGTTTTGATAGTGTACAGCCAGCCTTCCCAGTACTGTTCTGGAAAATATTATTCTTTTCAATTCAATGCACAATTGTTGCAAATACATGTATATCTGGATTTTGAATTGCCAGCTCAGTTAAACAGGAAAAGATGTGTTTGATCAGCTTACAATGTACTTGTACGTTATGTGTAGTATAATGTACGTTTTTATACTGGTGTGTATTCTCAAAATTACTCTTCATTTTTTTAAAACACATTTCACAAAAGAAAGGAGGACTATGATACTTTATCCAAGCACAATTCAAAAGAGGATCTCTCTAAACAGCAATAGAGTTATAGAATCAATTAATTATCACTGCAATTGAATTCATTGTCTATGAGTGGCTGACGATACGTATTTACTTGTACTCACTGGAAAACGTCCTTGGAAGAAGAAATCTTGATATTTGCACAGCTGTTATCCAGCACAGATTAAAATCCCTAAATGCAGCGCTAAGATACAATATATCTCCTGTATAGATTTATACCAAAGGTGCAACCTGCACTCTAAATATTCAGGCTCATTATCATGTACATGTACATGTATGTGTCCATTCAATATTTTCTCTAAAATTATGAGAAGTTATTAATCAATACATGTAAAATCACAGCTTTGTCATGATTTTATAGTAGCATAAATCTATTTGATGTCTGTATTTTG
This sequence comes from Heliocidaris erythrogramma, assembly GCA_025617745.1. Taxonomy (NCBI): domain Eukaryota; kingdom Metazoa; phylum Echinodermata; class Echinoidea; order Camarodonta; family Echinometridae; genus Heliocidaris; species Heliocidaris erythrogramma. The sequence goes on along the minus strand of CM046855.1, from coordinate 51,385,675 downwards.
AACATTGCACTAACCTGTAGAAGAACAACTCTTTGAAACAAAACAGAATCATGTCTTTCAGGAGTTGAAATTAATGTGAAACGTATTACATTTTCGCTGGGCCATTCCTCTGAAATCAGAGGAATCAATATTTTTACACTGTTTGGTCTACAATATTTGCACAAACATTGATTTATGACAGACAGATTTGTTATTCTGCACATCCTGTAGTTCTCTCAAACCCTGTACATGTCAGTGCTAATAGAAATCAGCAATTTCCAGTCAAGATCATGAAAGTCACTGAACATAAGGGGTACAAATATTCATTTTCTCTGTGAAGGCTTTCATAAACTTCATCAAATACATATATTTAGAAACTTTCTACATGAAATTGAATTGTTAAAAAAGTGGCTTAGTGGCTTCTGCAATGATGTAATTAATTGATCTGAAAAATTACACCTCTTTCTAACTTCCATCTTTTGTACCCAGGTGGGTCCTTTCACAGCAGTGCAGATGTGATGTCCCAGGCATCTGATGACCATCATTCTGCTGTAGCATCGTCAGTGATCTCTTCAAGAGGAAGCTTTTCAGAGTCCCATGACATCTCCAGCTCCAGGGAGTACATGCCGTTAGAGTCATTGTCATCATCCCCCAAGCCTGGAAATGTTACTCCGAACTCAGAAGGGTGGGTCAAGTTTGCAGACTCTAGGAAAGTTGTAAGTTCAACCCCGCTGAAGAATGTGGTTCCTGAGAAGGGGATTAAAGAAAATGGTAGCCTGGACAACTCAAGGGTGTCTAGTCCCGCCCCTGTCAGTTGGGTGCAGTTCAGTGATGACAATGATGTGAATTTGTCCTCAACGTCCTCGAGGCCATCACCTGTCTCGTCATCTTGTGACAACTCTCTGACTCGTGAATCTCCATTAGAGGATCTACATGCAAGAAGCAGTAGCAGACCTCTTGACATTCCAAGCAAGCAAAATCAAAATGTTATTCCTGGTCATATGCAAGTGGAGAAGCTAAAACAGCAAGATATAAGATCTGGGACAAACCTTAATTCTCCAAGGACAGTTCAGGCTAGTTCAACTCCTGTACACATGACAGACCATGCAAATGACTTAGAAGTGTCCATGTTCTCCGAAGTAGCTACTGCGTCAGAGACAAAGTATGATGCAACATCTCCAGGAAACCCCTTCAAGGCAGACATGTTGACTCTGAAGCAGTTGGAGAAACAAAAAGCCATGGATGAACAGGTTCGGAGGACTGTCTCCCCTTATAACCCCTTTCTCAACATGGGAGGTTCAGGTGTAGGAAGCACACCTGTAAAATCTAATGCTCCTTCCACTTGGACAACCTTTGATGAAACAGATGGTGCTTCAACAAATACTCAGATGGCGTCAACTAGTCCAGGGAATCCATTTGCAGGCATGGCAGTAGCTTCTAATGTACATGACAGATCTAATTTGCCTCCAACGTACACCCCTCAGCAAGAAGCGCAGGGACAAGTGATTTTTGCAGCTGCTGCAGCTGCACAGCAAAGTGCAGCAGCATTCCAACAAAGTGTAGCAGCTTTACAACCCACGAGGCAAGTCATGGCTGTACAACCATTGCAGCAGTCCAGTGCTGTTCAGCCTGGAGACCAACGAACAGCAGCTATTCTCTCACCCAACGCCTATGCATCTCAACCTATCAGTCCCATTGGTATGAAACCAAACCAGTGGCAGCAACAACAGTTCTTTCCCACAACTTCATCTCCTCAGAGAGCTTATTCTTCGACATCTCAGAACATTGCTGCAGGCAGACCATCACTGGCAGCCATTGTTTCACCCACAACATCAACTACAGAAGCAAGTGATATGCCTGACAGTGGCAAATTTCCCTTTAATACCCAGACAAGCATCAAGTCAAATTTATCATCACCTAGTAGCGACAAGATGTTTCTTGAGCAGTATCCTCGTGATCATATGGATCTATCAAAAGGATGGCCTCTTAAACTCAGGTGCCCAGATAAGAAACGCGTAGCAGGATCACGTTACTGGCAACCTATCCATGTGAAACTTTCTGAAGGAAATATCCTCCAGTTGTTTAATGACAGGACTAGAAAGGAACCATTCCGGGAACTTCCCTTGCAAAGCAACTATGAGATAGGCCTTCCAAATCTGCAGCAGTATGATGCAAAGGGTAAAATCCATACAATTAAACTACTGTACATGTCCTACAAAGAAAAGAGGAAAGTAAGTGCCAAGTCAATGTATGACAAAGAGGCCCATATTGAAGAGCTTATGAAGCTTGGGTCGCTTGACTTCAAAGTGTTCCAGAGCTTTGTGTTTACTATCAATGATGCCTTGATGAAATTGACTCTCTACCAGGATAGAGGTGCTCACTACCAGCAAGATATGATAAAAGTTGTTGTTTCTGACGAATGCCGTTGCCTTGTGAATGGCAATGGAGATGTCATCAGACAATCCATCACCATCGATGTCAACGTTCTGTCCTTTCTTTCTGGGAGTCCTGACTGTGCAATAGGCCTTAATGATGTCCAGGTGAAGGGTATGGACATCGTGGCCAGACAACACATCATCCCAAACAAAACGTCGAATTGGATCAAAATGCACGATGTAGAACTTCATAAGTGTGCAAATAAGAATGTGTTTGTGGACTCTCGAATGATCGAGTTTCAACCCCTGAATGCCTGTCGCTTCAGACTCATGCAGTTCCACATACAGCCTTCGGAAGAAGAGGATCTGCCACTCCAGGTCAGGGCTGCTCTGTCTGGTGAAGGTACACACATGGAACTCAGGGTGGATCTGCTGGTACCAGGTAACACATTAATTCTACTTTATGGTCTAGATCCATCAGTAGTAGAAGGCAGGTTTAATAGTACATGTAGTTTTATATAAGAGAATCAAGATTGCATTTCATAGAGTCGATTTAAATTGAATTTACGTGTATATACGTGTATATGAGGAGGCACAGTGGCTCAGTTTATAGAAATTAAAAGCTTTTTTAAACTTGGAGGTCCCAGGTTCGAAACCAAGGTGGTGTTTTAGTGGCCTTTGGTAAGGCATAGATTCTTAATTACCAATCCGTCTGGCTGGACGTTAACCCTTTCGCGATATCACCCCACATTTTGTGGTTTGGCTCGGTAACTTTTCATTTGGATCCCTAGATAATATACCAGATGTATGAGTAGATCACTAAAAAATATACCAGATGTATGAGTAGAAAGAGCAAAAATTTCTGCACACACTGTGTCCATTTTTGTTTCATTACCATATTACGTTTGATGCCAGGAATTTTAAAAGCATAAGCTATAAAATCCTTAAATAGGCAACACATTGCGAGGTTCAAAATCATTTAAAAAAATCAAAATTGGCCACTTTTTCTACTTTTCGACAAAGTTCCTAACCATGAACATTGTTTTCAAACAATAACATTAGAACCATAGCATTGAAAGAAAAATGTTATTGTTGCCAATTTGAAGAACAAATGTGATCACTTTAGCCCTTGAAAAATTCCTGTCATGAAAGGGATAAAAGGCAGGTCCACCTGTGGCTTAAGTATGTTCTTGCTGTTTTAGCAGTTTGCAGTCAGGCAAAGTAAACATAAACCTATACATCAGTAAACCATCAAATGAAACAAAAAACAAATTCCACTTCTAATAAATAACTTTAGTGATGAACTATCATTCAGAGCTTTTAAAATAAATCATGTCCTCATCCAATCCTGATGACATTCTTTCAATGAGTTTCTTTCTTCATTATCTTTTGCTATGCTTTCATCGGTTCCCTTCAGCGTGCACTGGAAAGAGGAATCCGACACATTTCTTGTGCGAAAACATCCTGGTCATCATTCCCATCCCAGAGCACTGGGTCTCTTACTTCAGGAAACCAAAGCGGATGGGACAATCCTCCATCCATGCAGTCATCAAGAGGGCAGATCTTATCAAGAGAGGTAAATATATACTGCTGACTTGGAGTTTCCCCATCCTTCTTAAAGATAAAGTCGAGTTCTGGTCATGATATTGAATTGTGAAAGAATTGGGAAAGGTTGATTATATAGCACATAAGAATTGGTGTACGCTGTAAGGTTTTGGACTCAACAAAATGATAAGAAATTGACTCAATCCTGCTGAGATTCACATGCATGCACACAGAAATATGTATATGGGACTACACACATGTTCAGCTAGAACATTTCAGTTGTTTCTTGTCATATTTTGGATGTGAGGGCATTTGAAGAGCAATCCTTTTCAGGGGACATATCTACTATGATACTCTTCCAAACTAACATCAAGAATGAGAAAGCTTAGAAATTATTTTTTACCTTTCCCAGAACTCAAGCTTCCCTTTAAATTGATAGAATGAAGAAGAAGCTTATATTTAAAGTATACATGTATCTTTATGTCAAATGTATTTTGCTACCATAAACTATGAAAAGAGAATTGAAAGAAAATGTCTCATTAAATTCAATCTTGAGATCTGGTAATGGTGGAACATGAAATTCCACAGAATCCTTCCACATTTACAGTGATGTTTGCCAAACAGATTGATAGAAAATGTACATTAAGTGTACCAGTCACCTGGCAAAATAATTTGTTTGCAGCTAGAATGTATAAAATCAAGCTCGAAGAACTTTATCTGACATTCTATAGGTCAAAAGTTAAGGAGTATGAGCGCGTACGGGTGCGTCGAGTAGTCTCACGAGTCGCGTTTACGCTTATAGAGAGTGTATGTAATCAAATTTGAAATACGTGTATCTCTTTATAGAATTAATATTTGAAGCCCATGTAGTATAACAACATGGAACCTCTCCCATATAGAGCAAAGTATTTGTTGGTGATTGGTACCCCTTTTAATGATAATGAGCAAAGAAAGGGGAGAATACCACATTCATGGTCTAGACCGTGATAACATGTGCTCCCTTAAATATGAAAGATGTATGTTTTGCTTTTCAATTAACATAATTTTTCACCATAAGTCTTCATATATGCTTCTTTACATTTAAAAAAGGGAGACAGTTTCACATAATCGTTCTGTCAACAGCATGACTGGAAACATACATGTGTTGAAAAAATATTATATGATAATATACATTTTAGGCTGGGAATGTGGAAATCATTGTAAGATTTGACAAAGCATGCTTAGCTAGACAAGAAGCTACCCAGGCTTAATTTCTCATCTTGCTACTTATAAAATGACAGTGAAAAACAAGTACAGGTAATCTTTCATGAAAACAGGAAGGATGCTGTTTTTATTCTCCGGATTCATTTTAACTTCCTCAAATAGGACAAATCTCTGTTTACTCATACACAGGGACTCGGCACCTCGTATTTAAGGTGAATGTTTACCGTCGTACCTGTAACATATTAATTTGACTGGAAGCAGAAATATTGGGAAAAACAAACATCTGAGACAAATCATTGATAGTGAATAAATCTTTGAAGTTAAATCACTACACAGTGAAATGTGGAATAATTGATCACTCGAGGGAAACCATAAAAGCAGTCTGTGGGGCTATTGATTCCAACAGACTTGTAATATAACCGTACCGCAACCCTCCAGCTGTATAACTGTTTATTAGCAGTTAGCATGGACTATACATACATGTATGTACATCTAGATTCCAGATAGTCCCAGGTGTTTGTTTTGTTATGGCAGCATAATGAAACGACATATGTAAGTGCCATGCAAACAGGGTTATATATGGTTTTGTGGATGCAGAGGATAGCGCAAACCTGTGCGTATAGGTTACTGATAAGAAATAATCAAATTTATTTCTGTTGAGAGGTTCTACAGCATTTCTCGTAGAGGAATGTAACAAAAGTGATTGATATAGACAGGTTTTACAAGTTGTCTTAGGGAGAAAAACGTGAGCTATAAAAATTGCCACTAAACACACAAACATGTACATTAGGCTCCGTGATAGCACTAGTTTGAAAAGAATTAAAGGAACATGAAACCCCAAACTTGTATGCACTTCAACAGAAGCAGAAAAATCTTAGAAGCATATCACTGAAAGTTTGAGGAAAAACGGATAAAGAATAAAAAAGTTATGAAGATTTTAAAGACTTAAAATCACTAAATGAAATTGGCAACATATTCATTATGCTAATGAGATGCTATGATGTTTTTGTGCTCTCTCTTTATAGGCAATATGAAGAAAATTATCGGATTTCAGCTTTTAAACAGAGAAAATTGAATTATCAACATTGTGCTTGAAAATATATTTGTGAGGAATAAATCTATGAACACCACCTATAATACAGAAATCACAGTGAAATTTGACTTGGACTTACTTTGGTATTTAAACGTGCTCAGTGTCTATTTCTTAGTACAGTTCTAAGTAATGTTTGAAGCTGATATATTTGACTGTAGGATATCAACCTGGCACCTTAAGCATAGCTTCCTGGAGCAAGGCATATCATGCTTGTCATTAAAGAAAAGCAATCAAGAGTATTAAAGAGAAGGGTGAGTTCTCGGAAAGGTGAAAAATGATTTGTGAGCTTTGTCTTTCATTTTATGTCAGTTTGGAAGAACATCATAGCAGAACATAATGTCCCCTGAAAAGGATTATGCTTCAAATGCCCTCATATTTGAAATATGACAAGAAATAGATGCAGTGTTCGGGCCGAACATTCATGCCACACATGTGTGCAGTCCCATATATACCCATTTCTGTGTGCAGTGCATGTGCTTTTCAGCAAGAATGGGTCAATTTCTTATCATTTTGATGATTCCAAAACTTCACACTATAGACCACTTCTTATGTACACATGATCAACCTCTGACCCCAAGGAAGAACAGCAGCATTTTGTAAATACTGCTGAATTTGGGTCATCCTCTGTTTTTTAAGCTCATGTATACGTTGTATTTTATGAAATGTATGTGGTTTTCATAATAGGGAAATAAATACAAACAAACAAACAACCTTTCCCAAAATGCTTTGAGACAGTTTCCTTCTAAATGTAATCACATGGTTTGCCTGCCTTTTGAATTTGCTATTTCTTCCTGGTATATTGGTGTCTGAATGATGGATTGGTGAAAAACCAGAATTCAAGGGCAGTTCCTGTTGCTCCAAGCGACTTTGAATAGAATCATGGGTTGTCTTCTTTTTTTTCTGTCTGTATCCATGGCAACATGACGATAGTTTGTTCTGTGGCGGAGTTGTCATCTTTTCATTTCATCTGCTTTCCACACCCATTGATTAGCTTCTTGTGATAGTATGAATTGCTTTCATAATCGCAACGCCATCTTTCATACCAACTTTTATATTCCTTTGTGGGATGGGAGAAATGTAAGATTGTCAATTGCATGGAATTGTACTTTGGGTCCCTGCTCTTTTGGTTTGGCTGCAGCCAATGTAGTTTTCATTGACTTGACATGATATACGGCCATGGAAAAAATTATTAGACCAAGCATGGTTAGTGATAGTGTTATTTTCTTGGTAAGAAGGAAATAAAATATCATAAAAGCAAGGTATAATTGCTGGAGTTTGGTATTCATTTAATGAAATACAAAGACAAATCATTTTTTAAATTTTGTACATGTATGCATATTATGGTACCCTTTATATTACAAAAGCTTGTTCTAATAATTTTTTCCAGGGCTGTATACATGGTAGAAGCACATTTGATTAAATGTTAAACACAAACAGGCATTGAAAGATGTGATGCCGCATAATAGACACTGAAAAATAATGAACATAAAGAGAGTGATAAAAACCAAATCAGTGAGCTTGTAAGACCTTTGAAAAGAATGTTTCACGTTAATGTAAATATAATAATTATAGTTTTTATGATGTGAGCAGGATGTGAGCAGGATGCATATGAAGCCAGGCTAATATACCTTCTATTGTCCTTAAAGGTAAGCTTGAATTCTGGTAGTGACTGAAAAATAGATTCTCACGATATCAAACAGAACTGTACTTAATATTTAAGAGTAAACATGAGGGATATTTGTAGAAAACGTAGAATAGTTAAGTAATGAGCAGAGGGGAGAAAAAAAAATTGAGGTACCATTATTAAACATGCAGTCTCATGTTCAAATATGAGTTGTGATTTTGTGTATTCCAAACAACATACATACATGTACATGTATCAACTGCATATACACTTCAACATTATTCCAAACCAGTTTCATTTGAAATGACATTCCTTATTACACGATTTAAAGATGAGTTTTAATGTTGACTACATGTGCATGTTATGATCGCCGTAATAAATATCTCGGATTCCTACCTTACTCGATCACTACCTCTATTTGATCTCCAGGCAATCTAACAGGATATTGCAGTTTGAATTTCAGGGAGTGTCTTTGGTAATGTTTGCCCACTTTTATTGTTTGAATGTTGGATTGAGAAGATATATAACATTTTCCGTCACCCAGAGCATAGATCAAACTGACATTTTGTAGAGCGCAGTCTCCAGGGCAGCCACATATTCACTTGATCGTGTCACTTAGATAAAGGGAATTAAAATATTGTCCGGAAGTCACTCCATTAATAATGAAGGAACTGAATTTCAAGTGCACTTTCCTGTTATTTCATCAATTTAGTATTCATCTAGATCAAGTGGTAAACAACCCAGTAACCCACGCTGAAATTCTGTGATTGACTTGTTTTGAGTGGAGAGGTCTAAATGTTGAGGTAAAATGAGAGGATAAAAATACATGAAGAGGAGAAGGATTCAGACTGGAAAAACTAGGGAGAAAACTTTTAGGGAGGAAGGGGGGGGGGAACAATTATTGATTACAGCTGCTCTTATGCCATGCTAGGCTATAATGTGGATTTTGCTAACATGTTCATTTATTTCATGCAGGACATGTCATTGATTAATGTAATTTCGTTGGGGCTCTCTTTAGAATTCGTAAGGGGGGGGGGGGGCAGTGTTACCGTTAGCCCCCTCCCCCAAGCCTCTTTCTTCACTCCATTGACCCAGTGATGGAGACATCTGTTCATGATTTTCAACCGTGCAGTCACAGGGGAATGAGTTTTCAAACACAAGGGCAGGAGGAATAATGTAATATATCCTGAAACATGCATGGTTTATAGGGCAGTTATAATACTGTACTCATTTATCAGTTTAGTCTAGTGTTTAAACTAGGTACTGTTTGACATTTAAGATAAAATGATGCAAAGTTGGCCCAATGGTTTATGGGAAGCAAAATACTCAGAAAAAGACATTTTTTAGTGAAATATTTCTTGAGAAGGAAGATACTTTTTGATGATTCAAGCAAATTTCACACCTTGTTTTGCTTACATAAAACTAGGCAAAAGGTCCCCAAAACAAGGTTCTCTTTTAAACATACATGTACTTGTACTAAACATTATTTCACCATTTCATTTTTTATTTTAAAAAATATCCAATTTGTTAGTATGTGAGACTGAGTACAGGTACCTTTGACACAATGTGCTCGGCCACTTCATTTTACTTTTGTTAAAATGAATGTAATCTCAAAAATGAAAAGAAGACGCGAATTTGAGTCTGTTTGTATCATTAAAACACTACAGTACATTGTACCTATAGAACACTGAATATCTGTTTGATCATCTGGAAAGATGTAGATGATACATATCAACATGCTATCTCTAATACTAGAAGAAAAGTGTTATTTCCTGAGATAAACTTCCATATACCTATACGCTATACGGGGATGTGCCGCCTAAATGGGTCGCTTTTTCACAAGAAATCCCTAAACATGGGTCCCGCTTTCTACAAAAAAATCCCTAAGCATGGGTTCACATTTTCAACAAAATCCTTAAACATGGGTGGTATGCTGGTATCCCGAAATCTTGTGCTTCGTGTATTTTTTCAACCCATTTTTTGAGGTTTGAGGAAAGAAATGTAAGAAAACTCACAGAAAAATCTGAAATCTCTGTTAAAAATTCTGGTACGTAAACTACTGCACGCAGTAAGGTATACTAGAGATTGATGATCCGGATATACCGGGACCGTACGTGTCCCGGACGAGCCTGGCCTGATCATCTGCGCAGAGAAAACCCGCAAAAATATTACACTGTCAGCTGTCATACTCAGAGAAAATTAAAAGGGTCCAGTTTTTACGACAAATCCTTTAACATGGGTCTACGTTTTGCGGGAAATCCCTAAACATGGGTACCCTTTTCTTAAAATTTGCCCCTAAAGATGGGTGAGGAGGGGTTCAAGGTCTGGGACTCAAGGTCTGGGACTCGAATTTCTACAGACATTTATTTATAAGGTATATGACCCTCGGGTACACTGACCTTCTTTGGCTGTAAGTTATGTCACTGTATGTGTTTGTTTGCATGAAGATTCCTCTCTTATGGAAACACTGTAATTCATCTCCTAGAGAGAGAGAGAGAGAGAGAGAGAGGTTGAATCATGACATGATGTAGTCTAGATTCTATCTGTGTTTTATATTTGGTTTATTCCCCTACGCTGCTCTTTCTCTACATTCATATCCCACACAGAGCGCGACTCTCCAAAATTTCACCCGTCGAAAGGGTGGAGATCGGTGGGGTAAAGGACCAGCTGGCTATTGTGTTTTAACGCTGAGGGTGTAATAGGATTGCGATCGCGCGATACACGGAGACAGTCCAGGCAGTGGACTAGACATGATGCTGTGTTGTTAGCATGATCGTGCCATCACAATTACAGCGATCTAATGATCCTGCCTACTCGGTATATACATGTACAATCAAGGACTGCATATCAAGTGATGTCATATGATCCTCCCAACTACAGGATCTAGTCTGCCTGCAACTTTACATCTTGTCAACATTCTTTTATTGAAATGGCAAACATTAACAGAACAAGGGATATTAAATATAAATGTGTGTATGTACAGTTAGACCAGGGCGGTGGAAGAGTACATGTACATTTACCTCCCTGGTTTGCTTGCTAAAATGATAAGTGGATTGCGTATACACAGGGGTGTTGTTAGACCCATTTGAGTGGGGCTTATGGGGGATGCCGTTCTAACTGAATTTGCTGATAACAAAATGTTTTCCAGTAAGCAAAAAATGTATCAATATTTGCAATTTGCCAGCTCGCTTACATACGGTATATGATAGAGGGAGGGTGAAAGCAAAAGCTTAATGTTGTGTGTTAAGAATGGCTTCTTATTTAGAGCTTATATACGTCACGCTGTGATGTTCATGGTGCTACACATTATTACCCTACATGTAGTTATAGCCGAGCGGCTAAAGTAACTCGTGCTGAAGCATATCAGGTTCCCATTTACACCTGGGTGGAGAGTGGCAAATGTAGGTTAATGTCTTGCCAAAGGACATTGGTGCCAGGCTGGGATTCGAACCCTGTACCTTCTGATCCTCAATCCGGACACTTATCCACTAGACCACGACACCTCTATATCTCTTTAGAAATAAACAAAACGTAGAGGGGGGCCTGTCCCTCCTTTGCCCCTCTTTGAATCCACCCCTGGGTCTCTTTTCACAAAACTTGTTATCAGTAACAACTGCCACATTTCTATGACAAATGTGCTCTCACTCAGCCAATCAAATGCAAGGATTTCAGTAGCTTATAACAGTTATTGTAACTTGTTATTGATAACAAGTTTTATGAAACAGGGCCCAGATCTTGCTCTTTTATTGTCAGGAAATAAAATGACATTGATTTGGTGCAAACAGAACAATGAAAACTATTTTACATAAGATAAGATAAATTTCATTGTCTTATGAGAGGGGATACCTCTCCCATACCTCTCCCAAACCTCTCCCAAGCCTTTCCCCAGTAGGTCGTTCCTCTTCCTCACCTTTTGTCCATTTAGGAAAGCCAAGTGATGCCAATAACTGGTCCCCCGCTATGCCACATACAGGCTGATATCTACTAATATTTTGCAATAAATGCTGTTCGTGTACTGACACTTAGTATTCGTATTTCCACTACTTTGCATAGAGATTGATATCAACTTTGACATGTTCACTGAATTTGCTGGTGAATGCCTTGGGGCATGATGCTACAATTTTATCCCTCAAATAAGATCTCATCAGCTTATTATGATATCGCATATTAATCTCAAGCATTCAGCAATCTCTTCATCAACATACATTTAATTTCCCCTCGTGATTGGTACCAAGTAGAGACAACGTTAATAGTTGAAGATATATGAGAAAATCATATACATTGTGATTAAACCTGGTCAGTGCATCAAAGATTTTTATTCATTTTGTCAGAATATAGTATACGGAAAAGTGCTAGCTTACTAGCATTTGTGGAGGAGTTAGATAATTTCAGATGGAATAACCAATATATTTGTTCTGTTTTTTAAAAGGGGGTACTATAGATTATTTATGATTTATTGCTTCTAATAGTCTGCTGACGTGTAGTAAAAAAATGTCTTGGATAAGTGTAAGGATTGAGCTATCTCCTTTTTTAAATACAAAATGCTTTATTTACATGAGTACTGTTAAATTTGTGGCTAATCCTACTACAGGTATGAAAATACTGATTCAAGCTGGATTTCAGTTGTCATGTAGACAAATGATAAATTACACCACATCAGCACAGAAGTTTAGACTCTGATCAGAAGCTCTGAAGGGTTCTATGCATTATATCAATTTGGCTGCAGTCAGAATTACAATTCTAATTAAGCAAAGCCATAATAGGATTGGATGCAGACTGTTACTAGAATGCATTGTTGTTGTTGTTGAAAAGTGTTTTCTTCAGTTGGTACTTCCTGACCCATGATTACTAAGAGATTTTACATCTGATACTTTGTTTCCTGATGTTGCTGTTTAAAGCAACATCAGGGAATTTGGATCAGCACATGAAAATGAATCACATTCCCTTCTACACCCTAATAGCTGAACCTACATGTAGCAGTGATTTGTGTTCTAATCATGAAGCAGCATTTTGAGTGCAGCTGTATAAAACATGACGTGAATTGTTGATCATAATTGATTATCCTCATTTTTTAAATACAGCGAAACCTGCATATAAAGACTGCTCAAGGGAGACAAGAAAAGTGGTCTTTATGAGCAGGTAGTCTTTATATACAATGTATGCAGGTTCCTTTGATACCTGTTTCAATGAGAAGCGCTTTTTTAAGGGAAACGACAGGTGGTTTCTCTGCATATACAGGCGGTCGCTATAAAAGCAGGTTTGACTGTACATGTAGCAAGATATATTTTTCATGTGATAAGCTCAAAAACCTTTCATACAATATGTGTGCATGTAATTAATCTGACGTCCTCATCCCTTCTTTGTTCTATTACAGGTTGCCTTAATCCCAGGCTACTGGAGATCTCTGTCGGGACTGCCAAGTATGAACATGCCTATCGAGCTGTAATGTGGAGAATAGACAGACTCCCAGAGAGAACTACAGGTAAATGATATAATATACAGTCAGATGACTATCCGGTGTGAACATTGCTACCGAGCTGTAATATCCTGGATAGACAAACTTCCAGAGAAGGCCCACTGGCAAATGTTTTATAGATTACAGTATTACCAATCTGTAATGTGGAAGACAGACTTCTCATAACCGCCTGCAGAAGTTAAATTCATCAGATAAAGCACCTGCATGAGGATAGAAGCAGTCAAACTACTCTATCCTGGAGAGCCAGGAAATCTTAAGGATTAAGAGCTAGAAGGTCTAGAAGAAAGATTACCAAGTGGCTCATTTTGTTGTACAGGATTTCAGATCCCAATGTGAGAGTTCATGAGCTGGACTGCTGTGTTTTTTTCCTCGGGAAGGATGTATTCTCATGAACTTTATGTATCTGTATGACTCTGGGTTTGCTAAATCAGGTATCAGTTTTGAGGGGTAATAAACAACTTCTTAGAAGGAAGATATCAAACAGATTACAGTCATGGATTCATCATGGACACTTCAGATACTGATGCCAAAAGAAATTATGCCATTGCTACAGTGCTATTGAAACTTGAGACACATCACGTTTGATTAATCATGTAAGAGTGATAAACAAACCAATTACCTGTACTACATAGTAGATTAGTCACAGCCTCTTCATAAATTAATGGCAAAAGATTTCTATATATATTATGGTAGTGCTATTGAAAACACTTCAGCTTGATTTATGTTTTCATTAGTATCATAAAGTTTTCCCCTTAACTCAATCTATAAAAGGCAATAACATTCCTCCTTGTATGTTTCATATGTAATCTCATCTAAATTGCAACTTTTCTATCTTTATTTCCCGTCAGGGGGATTACTTCAGAAATAATGTTTTACTTGTCCTAATTCTCTTAGACTTTACTTTCCGCAGTTTAATTTGTAAAACAAAATTAATGCAGAAACATATAACTGTGGCAATGGTGATTTTCATTTGCATCAGTGTATATCTGCACTATTTGGACGAACAGGTTGAATGGATTATACCTCCTGACACTGCAAAGAATCTTCTGAAGCTTCTGAGAAAAAAACAAAACAAAAAACTCTGCTCTGCCAAAAACATTTGTGAAAATCAAATTTGCAAATAAATTCTTAGTCGGGAAGATCCTTTGATGTGACTGATATCAGGAAAAGATGTTGTCTTAAGTACATCATTTCAAATGCCTATCCATCACCTGGTAAGATTTTCCATTGTAAATGTTCCAAACTATCTACTTGTTATTTTGTACTGCATTAGGTCATCCATCCACCTACATTCTGAAGTGTCACCTGAACCTGAGTTCTATTAGAGAGGTGAGCAAGACCTTCTCTCGCACCATAGAGGTGGAGTACCACACCCCTCACACCACCGCCTCCAAGACCACTGTACGCTCCCTGGCTGTCTCCAGTGAGAAGTCTCCAGAGAAGAGGATACGATACATGGCTAGATACGAGTACCAGGTGCAGATTGAGGACAACTACATCAAGCATTCTCCAGTCGATGACAACGATGCACCTGGTAGATGTCTGCAGCAGTGAAGACCACACCACTCTTACTACCCCCTCCAAGACCACTGTCCTCTCTCTGGTAATCTCTTGTAAGAATTCGCCTAGATTACCCGGTGCGGAATAGGGACAGTATATTGTACATTCTTCAGTCGATGATGAAGTGCATGTCTGCAGCAGAGAAAACCTCACCAGCCCCTTCAAGACTATTTTCCTTTTGGTGTGAATTCTTTAGAGATGAGGACTCATTACATGGCAACATGTGAGTATCAAGTGAAGATCGAGGACAGCTACATTGGGCATTCTCAAGTCAATAACGACGATGCGCCCAGTGCATGTCTTCAACAAGGAAGACCACATCACCCTCATCACCCCCTCTGAGACCACTGTCCTCTCTCTAGCTGTCTTCAATAAGAAAACGATACACTACATGGCTGCCTATGATTACCAGGTGCAGATTGTGGA
Source organism: Heliocidaris erythrogramma (assembly GCA_025617745.1). Classification (NCBI taxonomy): domain Eukaryota; kingdom Metazoa; phylum Echinodermata; class Echinoidea; order Camarodonta; family Echinometridae; genus Heliocidaris; species Heliocidaris erythrogramma. The sequence continues at coordinate 51,370,394 of CM046855.1, read as the reverse complement.
CTACTACATCAGGTTGATGATGCGGCTGGTAGATGTCTGTAGCAGTGAAGACCACACGACTCTCATCACCCTCTCAAGGACCTCTGTCCACTCCCTAAAAAAAAAAGACCTAATATTGTGGCAAAAAGGAATCAGGATTAAATCCTCATAAATATTCACAAATTTTCACCCTAACCAAGACTGCTATGTTTAAATCCTGTGAAATGCTCTTCACCAATCCATGCACAAGAAATTTTCTATGAGGGATATAATCAGATATGAGTTACATATTTGTTTGCATGTCATAATCCAACGTGCAAATACCATTCCTCTCTACGTTATAATTTTTTTTACATAAACCCTGCTCACCAGAAGCAGAATGTAATGTTTTGGTGACAGTAAATTCCATGTGATAAAGCTGATATAGACCTGTGAAAATATATTACTGATAGTTCCAGGTATTATGATGCAAGAATATCAAGATGTAATGTACATAAATATATTCCTCGCAGATGCATTATACCTTAGAGATGTTAGTTTTTGTAAAATTTACCTACGCAATTTTACTCCATCAATGTATGTAGATCAGTCATATTGATAGAATATTGCAGCTGCTTTCACACCTTTATGTATGCACAACATTCCTCCTAATCTTCACTGTAATTATAAAATTAAACAGAACATTTTAGAGCTGGAAGGATTTTAAGTTGTATTCTTTTTTGAGAGGTTAACACCTTCTGGCATTTACTATGTACAAAAACTACAAAATGATATGAATTAATGCCCTTCTGGCTCCAAACAGACGATACATTCTCCATTTGAATATAGAATATGAAGATTTGATGTCCATATTTTCTTACGTACCACTGAAGTGGCTGTTAAGTGGTATTATTGAGCTTTATTTTCTTATACTCTGTAGTAATCAGGTTCGAGTCCCGCAGCGGCACTAATGTCCTTTGGCAAGACATTAATCTACATTTGCCACTCTCCACACGTGTGTTAAATGGGTACCCGGTAGGATGCGAATGTCACTGTGACTGGAATAGTATATGTGCGCCTGTAAAATGGCAGCCAGACAGGAATGCTCCCTTTAGTGGAGTGGAGAATGTGCACTATACATGCAGAATCGTAATAGGATCCAATAACCGGGGTAATAATACACTGTACCTGGAAAGATGCCATATAAATGCAAATGATTATTATTATTATTATTATTATTATTATTATTGTTAGAGGTGCTGGTGGGCTGCATGTAATAGAGCTGAATTGTTTTCCTGTTCTGATCTACTATAGCGCCCTCTCTCTGTTGCTTAGGTATAGTTTGAATCACCTAACTTTTGAACTTTATGGTCTTCTTTGAGTGGTTTTGAGTAAATCTGCATTAAAATGACAACTCAGTTGTCTGAAAAGGAAAAATGTAGCTAATTAAACTGAATAAAGATTTAATTGAAATGAATGAAAAGTACTGACTCAGTTTGAAAGGCCTCAAGTTGGTAAAAGTGTTCACGAAACAAATGCAGCTTTGATATTCATGAGGTAATTAAAGTAAGTGTCTGTGTATTCCTTATAAGTTAGTGATACCATTGTAGCTTCATGGTGATACTTAACTATAGAGTAAATGAAAATTGTGGTAAAAAAAATGTTGAATAATTTTTTATGCACTAACCAGTCTAAACCTAACCCTGTGAATCGTGCGATACCTATCTATCTGTGCATCATTATTTTGTTAAGTTGCATTTAACTTATCTATCCACTTGTACTGGAATACTGATTTAATTTAACGAAAAAATAGTAGAGATACTAATTATGTATTTTTTTCTTTGTACATGTCAAGTCTTCTCTATTTCTCTTAATAAATATTGTAAGATTTGTAACTGTATATCCATATTTTCATGTATGTGTTGTCTTGTCTGCATCAAATGCAGTATGATTTGTAATATAATGTTTAAACATATATGATAATGGTCGCTCTTAATGGAAGTGCTTATAGTGCTGATTTTATATGTTATTTTATATAATGGCAACTGGTTGCTGAAGAATACTTTAAAGAAAAACTTTAAAAAAAGAAATATGAATGTACTTAGACGCTATTGACAATGAATCCCTGAAGACTGTTAAGATAATCTGGCTAGCAGTAAGTATACTAGATTGCAATAAATAGGCATTGGGCATAGATATGTTCATTGTTTGTTGACATATATTTATAAGGCTAAGTAAAAAGATATTTGTAGTCCATACTTTAACTAAGATAAACGACTTACATAATGTTTGATACCCTGATAGTAAATGTTGTAATTGTAGCAAATTTGCATGTCATTTTCCATAAAGATTCTAACTGAGCAAAAATGAGATGAGACTTGAGGTTGTGAAAACATGTGGAAAAAAATGAAGAAATTTTGTGTATTACGTACAATCGCACGTGTGTATGACTCACAGTGTTAATTTTTTTAATACATTTCATCTAGATTATTAACTCATATTAATGATGGTGATGTTTGTAATATTTAATTAATATTTATTCTTGTAAACTTGAAAACTGTAATTACAAATGCAAAAATACAGCAATCGTGTGTAATTTTAAAATATAAAGCAGCTTTTTGACAGAAAGCTCTCTAACTTACAGAAAATTTTTCTAGGTGGTGGAAGAGGTAGAAGAAACACAAGCTAAGCAGAAAGCTACATACGTAACATTTTCACCCATTTAGTACAAGGTTCTACCAACCACAGTACACATTTAGCAGTGGAATTAGTACGGTTAAAGATACATTGTATCTCTCTACAAAAGTGTTGATGACTGGGTGCGAGTATGATGGAAATATATAGTGTATGACTAGTTGTGTGAACTACATGTATGTTTGCTCAATTTATCAAACAAGTGCTCAACGCTGTAAATATCCATCCATTCACAGACTAAAGAGAACAAGCGTGGGCGCGGCCGGGCTGGAGGCCGGATCGCAGAGGAGCTGGCCGAGCACATATTCACAAGTTGCTGGTAGAGGGAGGTATGCCAACTGTTATGCGCTTTTCGCGTGCTATAGTACGCTTAAAAAATATCAATCTATTATCATAAATATCTTTACGTGCGCGATAGGCCTATAAAACCCTGTTGATTCCTGTATGAACTTTATGTTTCTAATTATGATGGTAGCATTAGCCAAGTCATCACTTTTTTGTGGGGGAAAGAGACTAAGTTAACCAGTCACTTTAAGAAGCGTCCTGCAGATTTTCTGATTGGACAATATGATGTCAAGATATTTTATTTTGATGGATCTTTCATCTCCATGTTTACAGAAATAAATATTTTTCTGTTACCTTATAATGCTGATGATGAAGTATGTTAGCTGGACTAGTTGATCTACTGCTAACGTGTAGAAATGTTTGCCAATCTGTTGTAAGTGCCTTTTTGTTTAGCAAACAATAAATGTTCATGTATGATGCCATCACATCTGTTGTAATACATATAGCTACAGTGCTGTGGGCACTTTAACACATTGACAAAATTGCAAATATATTGAAAGAGTTTATGAAGGGGATTGTTTCGTTGCATAATTGTGCCTTGTAAAAAAGGGGAAAAAAACTAGAGAAAAGTGTGTACACGTCATATTTGTTAAACTTTCTATTTCACACAGCTAAAAGTCTACCAGTTTTTGATGGTGTAATATTGCTAAATGCCTTGCTCAAAGTTTATATTTAAAGTTTTGTGCCATTTTTGATATGTATTAAGTGACTAATAATAAGCAACTTATGTAGAAAGAAATATTCTGGTTACAAAAATGTGTGTAGCTATCAATCACTGTGATATTGGCATTGTGTGATTTCAATCAAGTATGTGGTGTAGCTCTATTACATCTTAAATTCAAACTTGAGTGCAAATATTGCAATTCTAACGTGTAATGTAAGAGTTTTGGGTATGAAGTTATTCTGTCGTTTACCAGCTCTTTAGCACCAGCACCAACAAAGTTGAAAAATAGATTGGATAATAAGAAAAAAAATATAAAGGAATGTGAATGATTTGCTAACAGTGGATTTCAGGAGAATATTATTCATGTGATATTGAAGAAGTGTTAAAGCAAATATTGCCTTAAAATAATAATGTAGATATTTTAGCACTCAGTACTGCTGTATCGCATGCACTCTATTGTGTTGCCAAATCTTATTTTGTGTCTTTTTTTATTGTATTCATTGAAATATTTAGTATTGTGCAGAGTAAAGTTCATGTATTAGTATTAAATGAAATTAGGTGGAGTACATATTTTAAGATATATATATATATATATATTACTAATTTTGGTGCTGGGGAACTCATCATTTCCAGATAATCTATTCCAGATATTGTACACAGTTTTGTGAATAAATTATATTGCTATTAAATCAAAACATTAAGAGATATATTTAGTGGAATTTCTTTTTCTTGCTAATAGTCTTTATTTCAAAAAGTTTGTTTTATCTGTGCTTTTTCACTTTTTTTATTGAAATAAAGTCAATAAAATGCTAAGATTGTGAATAATTCAGTAGTGAAGATCTATCTCAAACTGGAAAAGGAATATTGAGAAAGTAATAGGCAATATTATTGCTCATTGTGTTAAATGAAAGATAAAGTTGTTTGTGTTTGTAAAGCCATGTGTGGACTGTTTTTGGCAGTGGCATAGTGTAGATCCAGGCATTGGAGAGCTTTTGGGTAACGGGGATGGCACAGGTCTTACTAGGGGGATGAAATGCGAGAGAACAAGGTCATAGACAGTGGCGGCACCAGGATTTTTAAAGTGGGGTGGGGGGGCAAATGGGGGGCAAAAGAAAATGTTGGGGGGGGCAGGGGCGGATGCAGGATTGAGTAAAAGAGGGGGTACAAAAATGAAAGTTTGTTGAAAGGGGTTATGGGGCCCAGTTTCCCTCCATAATTCCCTGACAAGCAAAGAAAGAAAGAAAAAAAAGACGGCGCCAAGTAAAAAAAAAAAAAAAACCGGCGCCAAAAGGGGGGGGGGGGGGGTCCGGACCTCTGGATCCGCCTATGGAGGGCAAGGGCGGACAAAAAAATTTTCCACCCTTTTATTTTTTTTCACTCCGAAAATTATTGGGGGGGGGGGGGGGCAACTGGGGGGGCAAAGCTTCTGACGGGGGGGGGGGGGCAAATGCCCCCATGCCCCCCTGGTGCCGCCATTGGTCATAGAGTGAGGAAAATGTATGGGAGGGGTTTATATCTTCTTTGCACTTTGCCTTCCACCCTCTCACATTCTTTTTCTTTTTATTTTATTTTACTTTTCACCATTAGAGGGTCGGGAGGACTTGTCCTTCATAGCTATGCCACTATCAATAGGTATTTGTTTTCATTTTTTTTCCTTGATGTTCAAAACTCCTTGGACTAATATTTAGTCTTTAAAAAAATATATCACAAAATAAAATTCTAAAAAGTGAGGTTTGTAGAAATCTAACATGAGATTACATGTCAAGAGTTATTTTGTATACTCTAGTCTTTGCGAAGCTCATACTCTGCAAGAAACGGTGCAAATACAGCAAAAAGGTTTTTATTCATTATAATGTGAAGTTCGATTTCATGTATATTAAAATCGCAAGTCAGTCACGATCTCTATATAAGATAAACGGAGATTCACCTTGAAACTTGCTGTAGTAAAAGCGATTAGAAAAATTAGCTTTAAAGAGTAATTAATAAAATGGTGTTTTCAGAAAAAAAAACATTTTTTTCAATCTTATATGAACTGGCTCTAATATAAAGAAAGACAAAGCAATTTTCTATAAAAAGTAATATATGAAACATAACGTTACCAATAAACGTATTTAACACAATCAGTCTTTTATTCAAAGTTAAAGCTTGTTCGATTTTTAATTTGATGAATAACAATGATCGACTCGAAATGTAAACATCACATGAAATACAAAACAAGATGCCAGATTCTAATAACAATTGAAAGAAACTAAAGGAGCAATTGCGAGACAAAATGACAAAATGGGAGACGATTGGGGGGGGGGGGGGGGGGAAAGCGATAAGAAGGAAAGGTAATGTAAGAAAATTCCTTTTTAAATCAATGCAGGAATACAAAAGTTTACATGTAAAACCTTTCAAAATAAAATGATGTAAGATGTCAAATCGTATTTCTAAAACCTACTAACTTGACCGTTTGTTCCTATGACTTGCTTTATGATAGATTTATACTTCATGCATGTCGCATCCACTTTCACAAACGTGATGTGAATCTGTCATGAAAAACACTGAACCAACTGAACTTATCGATTGGTAAGGGTTTTTTTCAGGATTGGCATGATTTGTCGTTGTTCTGTCGTTTTAAATCCTTGGATCAGGTATTAAAAACAAAACAGAACAAAAATATATTTTCAAAAAACATATTACGTGTATATCTGATCTAAATACTCATATTGATTTAAGATCGACTTTTATTCACTACAAGACTTTTCAATTGGCACATATAGCTCATTGTACACTGATGTCGCAAAACCGTTGACAAGCTCTGGGCTTCCATGTTTCTTGTTTGGTTTGAAGACAGTTACAAAGAAAGACAAAATTACATTTCGATTGTGAAGATATCAAACATATTTTATGCACACCGGCGGGAGTATAGATGTTATTCGAATGCATGTATATACATGTACTGTACTTAATTTTCGTGTTCGAGAGCGGAACGAATCCGCAAGGAATTTGTTCAATACAATTTCATTTCTTCAACGTTACTTTTGTTCAAATCAACATTATCAATCAGTTTAAATCTATATACAGTGATTACTTAAATTATTTCTGAAAACTTATAAACAGGATACGGAAGTCTTTGAATGATTGAAAATTACATTTCGATATCAAACAATTTAGATATTTAGTCAAACAACTTTCTCGCACGCCGGCGGGTGTATAGATGTTATTCCAAAATACATTTTACACTTAGCGGAACGAAACCGCAAAGAATTTGTACAATAAAATTTAATTTCTTCAATGTTACTTTTGTTCAAATCAACATTCAATCAGTTTAGATATATACGTTTAAATTTCTATACAGCGTATTACTTACATTACTTAATTCTGAAAGCTTATAAACGAGATAAGGAAATCTTTGAAATATTAGAAAGTGTCACTGGCAAGCATAATGGTCCAAAGAACAAACATCAATTTCGCCACTCTCCCGATCGTCATCAAGGTCTTTGTCATACTTCGGCGGGATCCGTACCTGCTCCGCGAAATTTGACACCAAGTGACTAGTTTGTATGACGGGCAAGGGCGAGTCCGCAAGGTTCTGGAAGGAAGGTGCTCCTGCATGCTGAGACGGGTTGGTGTAGGGAGATGGATAGCTAAAGACGGGAGAGCTCTGAGTGGGCAACGTCGGTGAGGGGTAGTTGAAGGTCGGGAGAGACGAAGTGAAGAATCCAGGAGATGGAATATCACTTGTCGGTAGGGTGGCATTTGTTAGGAGGCTTAAGGTTGATGGTGAGAAAGTAGGAGATGGGTCGTTTGGAGACTGGCTGTCGGTGTAGCTACTTTGATTCGGCTGTAGAGATGGGATAGTGATTCTCAGAGGGTAAGGACGACGGGATATATAGGAAGGTTCGTCAGAGTGATGTGTCGAGACTTCTTGTGGTTGTTGTGAAGTGGTGACCACTTGCGGCCGAAAGGAAGAGTCATCAGAGTGAACTGACAACACACTTTGTGGTTGCCGAGATGTGGTTGCCTCTTTCGACCGAAAGGGAGAGTCGTCAGGCCGAGCTGATAGTACGTCTTGTGGTTGTAGCGACGTCGTGGTCACTTGCGGCAGATTAGACAAGTCATCAGAATGAACTAATGGCCTGTCTTGCGATTGTAGTGACGTATTGCCTCCTTGTGATCGAAATGTAGGCTCGTTATATTGGTATACAGTGACATTCTGAGAATAGTTCGGAGGCACGTCCGATGTTTGAAATGCGTACGGGATGGACGTACTTGACGGCAGTGGATGTTGGTCTGGACTAATAAAAGTTGGTTGTGCCGTCATGACGCTTCGAGGAAACGAGGCCGCCTGCTCTTCGAATGGGGCTATTCTAGACGAACTTGCAAGGGAGCATACCTGGGGGTGCCAGTGAGCCTGATCTGTGATATTATAGTAGCACGCGCTCTGTACTGTATCTCCTGCATGGAGAGAAGTATTTGACATGGATGTGAACTGCGGGTTTGCAATCGATGTTATGTAATTGTCGCGATATGCCGGCACTGTGCCCATGGATTGAGTGGACACCTTAGGACTTTGCAAGACTGGTCGGTTCGTATAATTTGCTGTAACAGAAACCTGGCACCGAAACGTTTCATCTACCCGCGAGGAGTGGAATGATGTAGGATGATACTGTGACGCTTGTCCCAAAACACTATGCGGTGAAGAGAGGTTGGTCGAATGTGCAGCCATTCGGCTCGGGAAATATCCCGGCAATGCGTCAATGGATTCGTAAGACACCACGGGACTGGGTATGACTGGTCGGATGGCGTTGTGGTTAGTGAAAGAAACCCTGGATCGTTGCATTCCATCTACTTGAGATGTGTCCAAAAATGTCGGGTAGTACTGTGCTGCTTGTCCATAATTGCCCTGAGATGACGGGATGTTGACGGAAGGCGTAGCCCTCGTAATTCGGTCGGAGAGATATGTAACCAGGGGTTCACTGGAGTGGTAGGGCACCACAGGACTTGGTAATACGGGTCTGTCCGTGTGATTCACAGTGAAGGCCACCCCTGATCGATGGGTTTCATCTATCTGAGGCGGGTGGAATGATGTAGGGTATAACTGTGACGCTTGTCCCAAAACACTCTTAGGTGATGAAGTCATTTGTGTCGGTTGTGAACAATTCGCCTGGTACGAGTCCCACGAGGAATACGGACTATTGCTGTATCCTGTGGATCATGTAAAAAAAAAGGGGGCGGGGGAGAGAAAGAAAACAGAAATGTTAAGTTTTTTCACCATGAAATTGTTATAGCTTTTTCTCTTATCATGGCCCGTTTCCTCCACATTTTGGTTATCTTAGTGGCTTAGATGGTTTACAATGTATTTCGATGATTCGCATAAATCGGGAAAGTAAAAATAAGTGATATTTGACAAACGGGTCTTAGATTCGCCTCACATATGTGCAGTTTGGGTGTTGTCTGAGATGGCACCGGGTTAAAAAACATATTAGCGAGGAGGGAAGGGCGGCTAGGCGGACAAGCAGCGGGCAAACATATGGCCTAAAATTTCAGGGGTGAACACTGAAAAGTACATGGGGCAAGAAGAGGTTTGTTGGGGTGGCAACTAAAAGGGGGCAGAGGCTTATTCGGCGGGGGGGGGGGGGGGGGGGGGGGTCACTCTTCGTTTTTGTAAACATTTCCTAATAATCACAAAAATTTTACATCGTCGCTCTCTCAAAGAACATACCGAGATTGATATTTGTCGAGTCTGGCGAAGGCTGAACGACGGGATAAGCCATCTCCTCCGGGCGCGGTCCATCTGATGTGAGATCAATTACGGGAGGAAGAGGAGGCGGTGGTACATCATGGTAGAAGTGCTGGCGCTCCTGAAGCTGTTCCGAAGTGTCGCGGTCTTGCCTGCGTTGTCTCACCTGCTCTCGATTCAGGGCCACTTGCTTGGCCATCACCACTCGCCTCTGGCTCACCAGGTTACACCGGCTGCATCGGCAGTCGCGGTACTCACAGGTTCGCTTGTGGCCTTTGAGATCGAGGACGAGTCCGTGATTGCGGCATCGAGCGCAAGTCGGGTGCCGTTTCTTCAGGGGAAGACACCTTTGGAGATCATCTTCCCCATCTAGGAGAGAAAGACGAATATAGTAAAACAAATATATAATATAATTATACAAGGAAAAAACAACAACTTTACTTGGATAAGTGGCAAAGTATGAATTCGTAAATCCCAAACCACATCTGACAAAGTGTTCCTCTTATCCATATATATATATATATCTGTCTAAAAGCGTGGGAAAATGGTTTGGGTATATATTTTGACTACTGTCATTTTGTCAGGTTTTAAAAAGTAGAGGCTATACCGTTTTTTTAAAGCCATTTATTTTATTTTCATATTTTATTGATACATGAATTTTTGAAACTGATTTTCATTATAGAAATAGGAAGAACAAAATTACTTTGATAAATATCTGCATTATCTACAAGGCAAACTATATGATAACAGTCACGCTACCTCGCTGTCCAGATAACTGACACAACTATAACGCTGTATATCAAAAGGTACTGTACGCTAATAGATGTATAAAACAATTTTTAATTACACGAGTCCGTCCGTTACACTTAGTCTAAGAATATCTCTACACTATAAGCGGAACACGTACGTGGCGGAAAAACAATCCACCCTTGTAGAAGTTACCAGGAGGAGAGGCCCGACGATTGTAATGAATTGGTGATTTAGGTAGCTTTTCACCTACCTGGCACAAGTGCGCAAAATATATGATAATGATATAGATCTAGGGATAATCTAGCCCCCATTACTCTGTGGACTTTCAAAGTTCTCAAATAGTCGCCCCTCCATTTTTCTAACAATTACTGGCCCATGTTGATATACACGAACGACTGCTGATTCGAAACCATGATTTATAGAACATTATCGAAGCTCGACGTGAATATAACGGTCAAACGTTAAAAGCAAACTAGGAGAAAATATTAAACTTTTAACTTCTAACTTTTGAGGTACAACGCCCATGGTCTTGTTTGCAGACATGATGAATGGGAAGGATAATTTGAAAAACAAAGTTTAGTCAGCAATAAGCAATTATCAGAATATTCATTCTTCCGTAAGAATAGATACTTGGGAAATATAACTTTTTAGCGATTCTCTTTATGGTGCTTTTGAGATGAAATTTATCTTAAACGATTATTTTACAGGATGGGCCATATGATCACATGAGATAAAAGTTAACATCTAACTTAGATATAATCAGTAAAACTGATTCCGAGTTTCTCTTCTGGATTTTTCTAAAATGAGGATGAGGGGGTTCAATTTTGATATTTTCCCCTGCACATAAAAATTCTATTGGTCAATCTCAAGACAAATTTTCTCAATTTAGATCTAATTTCATTCGTATATATTCATTTCAGAGTGTCACAACAGGTGAGATCGCATTATACTGATCGATATTTGTTACCTCACTGTCCAGATGTCCTCAGATTTTTATTTATTTAATTTCACAACAAAAGTATCAAACAACAAATAAAAATGAGGCGGGTCGAAAAAAGGAAGGAGGGGACGCGAAACTAGAACTTGGAACTGGAACTTGTATATATTCATTTCAGAGTGTCACAACAGGTGAGATCGCATTATACTGATCGATATTTGTTACCTCACTGTCCAGATGTCCTCAGATTTTTATTTATTTAATTTCACAACAAAAGTATCAAACAACAAATAAAAATGAGGCGGGTCGAAAAAAGGAAGGAGGGGACGAGAAACTGGAACTTTTATTCGGCCTAACATGAACTGGCAACGATGGAAAATGGGAATATAGAATCTACGTTTAGTTGGTATCACCATAAATTTTGTCTAGTTTAACGATCCACGACAGTACTTTCTTTTTGCCTTTTGCTGGCGAGCGAGCAAACATTTCGAGACATTATATATACCGACAATCAGTGACAGCGGAGGTTCATAATGCATACAGGGTCTTGTTATAAGGGGAGGGGGCACCCCTCTTACTCGGAAGATGGAATGCAGAGGGAAAAGCATGTATCTTACCCTTACATTAATTACATCTACTATTTGTAGGTCTAGATCTACTTAACATCGAAGATCGACTGGATGTGCTCCATTCAGACTACTTCTGGTTCCGCCAAATCCCTCTCGAATAGACAAAAAATATACGGATTGTTTCTATTTACCTGTACATCCCTGAAAAAATAAGAGATCCGAAAACATAGGTTTATTGTGAACAAACTCTGAGATTTATGAATCTAATTCTTTGTTATTCATAAAGTAGAAGTAATTTGCTTTCAGATGATTACTATTAATAATGCATTAATCCATACTTTCATCACAGAGCAACATTGATTTGAAAATGGCATGCAAAAATTCATTTGTGCCAAATTTGAGTAAAACTGAAAAGGTTATCACATATGCGAACATGATATCAGGGAAATGTAAACTTTAAAAGAAAGGATACACAAGATTCCCACTGCGTAATGATTTGCATTCCACTGGAATTTACATAAAACATGACCCAATTGAAATTGTCGGGTTGACAGGGGCGTACACCCATGAATTTACCTAAATCATTAAATGTCTCTCGCGCGAAGACAAAGTGTCCCTCTTGTCATGGAAAAGTGCCCATCCAAAGGTGGAAAAACGCCATGATCTGATAATTTTTCCACCTGATGATCTGCCCTTTATACCATAATTTTCCATTTTATCACAGTGGAATATGCCCCTGACTTTAATCTTCATGAACACATTGAAGCTTATTAAAGCTTTGAATGGTCAAGCCCCAAATTACCTGTCTGAATTATCATCTTTTAAATTGCATCCATATACACATAACTTACACTGACTAAAATAACTTCAATTATGAAAGACCCGTCACACCCATTATTTTCTTGTTTTACATTTAACCGATCAGGAATACGCTTGTGTGTACCAATAACTCGCAAAGCCAGATTCAGAACTTCTTTTATTCCAAATTCTACCTACATCTACAACGCACAAGTAACAAGAAGTTCTCGGCATTGAGCGAAAGCAAAATAATGATGATTATGATTATTTGTTAACATTTTTGGATTATCTGAATTGTATTCTTCTAATTATCGCTTTATCTTGCTGTCTTGCGATAGGTGTTCCGTGGTGGAGTGGAGGTTGACTCTTTTTGCAGCTATATACATGTATATCGATGCTTTTCTCTCTCTGTGTGTCACGCCATTTCTCTTTCTCTTTCTCTCTCTCTCTCTCTCTCTCACACTCTCCTTCTCTTTCTCCCTAGATCTCCCGAGTTCTCTCTTTCCCTTTCCTTGTCTACTTTACTCCCCTCTCACTTTTTTTCTTGCTCCCTCCCTCTCTTTCTTTTCTTTTCTGTTTTCTCTCTCTCTCATATGCTTTCTTTCTGCTTGTATTTCGGTTGTGATGTTGCTATCTATTCCAGTTTCATATATCCAGAATGCATTCATGATGTGACTCAGATTTATATTGTCTTACTATTCATAATATGTTATACAACTTGTACCGTCTTGTTATGTTGTGTGCTGAGAGCCGGAGTGATGCGTTTTACTTATTGTGTTATCTGCCCCTCTGGCTCTCAGCACACGATACCATGTTACGTCTACGTTTCACATATTACATGTAACACCAATGGAAAGCAAATTTCTGTATTATGGACAATAAATCTTGAATATTGAAACTGCTTCTAAAGTTGCCTCATGCTAAAACAAAGGCGACTCTGGGAGATTGTGCATTTAGCTGTGCTGCTCCAAAACTCTGGAACCAACTTCCTCTTGTAATAAGGAAAGCACAATCAGTCCCCATTTTTAAATCTCTACTGAAGACCCGTTTTCAGAGGCTATTAAGTAGATTAGTTCTGTTAATGTTTATATATAGTGTAGGCATATAGGAGTCTCCATCAAAACGCAATGGAGTATATTCAAATAGTTGCTGCGCCGTTGCTGAGCTATACAAATTAATCTTATTATTAGTATTATTATTAAACATCACCTTGCTGTCCGCGTTGTTCTTGAAAGAAGTTGCAGTTCTGGACAATGCAAATTGATTTTCATTACAATTACAGGTAGCATTTCAGTCCAGAATATGCCATTTCTTTACCCCACCAATTTACAAGTGGTTGACCATTCTTTATTTATGATGAGGGCATTATCCTTACCCTCATTAAAAAAACAACGTGAAAAAATTGGTTAATTTTAGGATATCTACATGTCATTTTCAAAATGATGTGCCGCATACATGTACGGATGGATGTCATCAACTAATGTCATTTGAAAGCAGAATACTTCCAATTTATGGAAGAAGAATAATTATTTATGCACATAGTCATAGACCACATACTTTGGTCACAATAACCCTTTGTTTTAGGGTTCGTATTTTGTTCTGTAGATCTAACTTCTGAGTTAGATCCTCTAGATCCAAATTGGACAGACACGTTGCCCTTTCTCCCCGCTTCTTTTCTGACACTGGGGTAGACTGTAGACATACGTGGTACAGTACATGCACATATAGAATCTACTAGATCTAGATCTAACTTAGATATTACGAGGCTGAGCATGCATGAGGGGCAACCATCGATCTTCACCTGACGATGGGGGGGGGGGGGGGGGGGGGGGCAACTGCAACTCTGCCTCTGACCGTAGGCCTATTACAATTTACCGTATTTAGATAGAGTGCGAGAAAAATGTTTGAAGGAGACTTAACGTTCAAAAGACGAGATGAAAATGATTAATTAGGCCTCCTCCATTTCCTAATACCGTTAGAATCTGTTAACGTTACTTTAGTTAGAATATCAGAGAGACCATCTAACTAACTCCAATCTGACGTTAGATCTCTCACCTAACTTAAGACTAGATTTAACGTTAGATCTAACGTACATGTACGGTAGGTCTAACAGTTAAGTTAACTATAGGCCTAGCCCCGGGACGCTGCCACGAAGTGGTGTTCGGGCTGCCGCAGTAACTATAGGCCTAGCGCTGTCGCGTGCTTCGCACGCACGGCGTCTGTTCGGGCTTACACTATTAAACAGTTAGTCTAATCTATCAAAATCTATAATTTACTATCTAACGTTAGATCTAACTTGTTATACTTGTAACGTTTCTCTTTTCGTCACTAACCGTAGTCTCGGGCGTAAGTTAGATAAAAAATAAAAGTTAGACCTAACGTTAGACTCTAAGTCTAACGTTAGAATTTAACTTTTTACATGATTTGTCATTTAAACTTACCGATGGCGATGCCTTGTCCATGACCAAGTCCCTGATTTTTTATTTGAGCATTTAGCATGATCAGTCTCTTCAAAATTTCGCCGTCGAGAAAAGTCAGAAAGGTAGAGAATGGCCATTTATAGATTCTAAGCAGGATTCTTACTTGATTAGTATCAAACACTTTTTGCTCCTTTATATCTTTACTCTAGTTTGTACTAGGGCATACTGCATGCTTACATGGTCCTGGATGCGCGAGTCCAGTCGAGTCGAGTTGCAATATCAATACATTCAAAGTTTTAACAGCTTAGGCCGGCTAAGCGCTAGCTAGCTCGCCGCGCCGGATCTAGTCTATGCTATATTATATAGGTCTATGCATATATATGCATGGCTAGCTAGCTAGCAATGCGGGGTTTTTTAAACCAAGGATGAGGAACGCAGGGTGGGCGCGGCCATGGGCGCGGCCAAAGTGGGCGGGATAAAAATGGGCGTGGCAATAGTGGGCGTGGCAGAAATTGCACGTGTTTCTTTGTTTTCATTAAAAGGGACTTCCAAAACTGGTTTTGAAATACACCAAATAAAACTAAACACAAATAAAATTTAAAAAAAAAACGAAAAAAAAACCCAAAACCAACCCCAAACCCCTACAACATTAGGATGCATTATGGATCATGTATGTGACAAGAATGTGCTCTTATTTCGGGTCCATGCTTTATGTATGCTCTTTCACGATCATTTTATAGAAAACAAACTTTTATAGAGCTTTCGAAAGGCACCTTCCCGTTGAAATATTGTCTGATAATTCATGCACCCTGCAGATTTCTACCTTTTCAAATTTTATAGGCCTATAGTTAATGTATAGTTAATTGTGTGCTCAGCCAGACCTTTTTTTAAAAGTTCAAATCCATTAGAAATACACAGAAAGTACTTGAAAAATGTTCGATTTCTTGTTGAGTCACTATTTTGAAGTTTCTCACTTTCAGGGTTTTGAATTAGAAGGGAATATGTGTTAGAAGAAAGACTATTCATTACCCAAAGTGGCAAATGTTTGTAACACGATTCTCAAAATGCCTACTCAAATAAAGTCCGGACTGTAATATTAGAAATGCATGTAACTAAATGAATTTGTTTACACTGACTTTTGATTTCTTGACTCGTTCACAAACTAATGCTCTAAGTATTAAAGATTAAAGACCTCTGTTCTTTCCTTTTTCCTCAACTCTTAAACAATGTACATCAGTGGCATATCCCGCATCCAGGGGTGGGGTTCACGGGGTTACGGGGCCCCCCGGCTAAACCCAACGTGGCAAACCTAACTACACATTAAGTACGCCACTCAAAAAATAAAAAAATAAAGAAGAAATGTGCGCCCAGCAGCCATTATAGACCCCCTAGGCACTTGAACATGTAATTCCATTTATGATTTATTTTTGTATGTATGTTTGTCAAAGAATTTTAGGTCTTATTCTCCCCTTCCGCCGCCATATATGCCTAATCCTGAATCTACCAATCTACATAGACGAGTCCCAGAAAAAACCCCCATAAAACTGTCAATCACGATTTCCTTCAAGCTTGGCCAATGCGTATAATGTCTATGTTTAAAGTTACCAATCATATATTGATACAATGAAGTTCAGCCATCGTTCAAAATAGTATGAAATTATAGTAATTCAATTTATTTAAATGGTAACCAACTCAAAATTACATATTTTCTTTTAAAGCAAGGACTTCATCTGGAAACAAGAAACCGACAAGTACAAAATGAATGTTCATGTAAACAACTTGATAGGTCTGTCTAAAATAAGGGTCTAAGCATTCATCGCCTTGTTATCTTGAATGGAATTTAAAATCGGAGAAATTCATAACACTGACAAGTCGATACGTAATTTAAAAAAAAAATAGTTGCGAGAATAATATGTTGCAACGAATCACATTTTCTACATATATACCAGTATCATAATCTTTCATGAAACATAAAGTAATTGCGCGTAGCAGACGACAAAATGTAAAACGCAAGCAGACGATGTTTTTAAACAGGTTATAAAAGTCCATGTGAAAAATAATAAATAACAGTATAATAAAAAGGTTAATCTTTATTCGATATAATATTTTTTAATCTGAATAAAATATTATTCTACAGGAAATCCATATTTAAAAAAATTGAAGGATATTATAGATTCTATTCGATTAACTTAACTTAAACGAGGATGTATTTTAGGGGGTAGGACAATACGCGCAATTTGCCGCTCCCCTATCGACGTAAAGGAGAACTTGTTGACGAGTATAAAAGCGACGAGCGACAGTGTCGCGGTGGCTTCGGTGAAGCCGACAGGTCTGGGATACGTGCTCTTTGTCATAGGTTTTCTTCTAGCTTCGGTCATATTTGGGAATTTCTTGTTTATCATTTGAATTGTGAGAATGGCTGCTAATTCTCAAATTGTGGTGAGCGTTTTATTGATTTTAATAAGTTGGCTTGTCATGATTTTTATGGTTCATCGTGAATTTTATTTTCTTCTCTCTTCTGATTAAAAAAACCCAAAACCAGTCAACAGATTGAGTCAGAAATTTCGTTGAATCAACGTATTTTTCTTATTTTTCATTTAAAAGATAATGTTATCTATCAGCTATAATGACAGATGTGGTAGGCTATCATCAAATAAAATTTGCAAAAGAGGATCTCTCTTCTTTAATGACCAATTTCATTTCAGCCTGTCGGTTCAGCTTTGTCATTTAAAATAATTTAAGATAAGTCATGTCTCATGATGTTTTTACGACTGGACTTTCTCATTTTCCCCGTAATTACAGCACAAGTTGTACAAGAGTGTAATCGACGATGTGATAAACAACGTTCGAGAGGCATTTTTAGATGAAGGAGTCGAGGAACCCGTCTTGCAAGACTTGAAACAGGTAAGAAATTGGTGCTTAATAAATCGCCAGTTTTTGATAGTGAGACCATTTTTTATGAACTCACATCACACGCTGAGGAATGGCTATTGAAATACGTGTTTAAGAACAGCAGCAGATCGGTCGAGGTGCTAACACTGACGTCCTCGAATGTTGTCATGTTTGATTGCCTAAATACCACGTATTTGACAATCCAACGTAATTACAGAAATCTTCAACTTCTCTTAACCTCTGGTGCAACTGGATCTCAATTTTGTTCCAATTTTAAGTCTAAAATATGCCTCTGAACAGCCGATTTCGGAAGCAATTTTCGGAACCTATCGCGCCAGATCATGCATTGTGATGCGGTAGCGGGCTGGACGTGAACTGCCATCTTTCTCGGCGCGCTGCGACCTCTTGTTAGGGTACGATTTGCATATGCCCATTTATTTATACTGGAGCCTCATTTGACTACGGATCGCTTTACAGCCAATGGTATTCTTGTATTAGGTTGAGTGACCTCAACTTTTCATACATATTCATGATTTTAGAATCAGCCAGCCAATGATTATCCATATTTGAAAACCAACGACCCATATCAGTGTCATGCTCATGCATAAAAGGAAGCCGTCTCTGAAAAGTCTACTGTGTTCAGACTTTGTGAAATACTAAATGACATGTCATACCTAAACTTCAACAAACCTTTACTGCATTATCAGGAGTATGTATTTTTATTTTTTTACTTTATAGTCAATATGTATGTAAATAAAATAAATGATTTTATGTTCAAAATCAAATAATCCTTGTACTATGAAATGAGCCAAAATTATAAATGTAGGTCTAAACCTGGAGTAGACCATATCTAGACTAGACTAGAGTATTGTTAATAGCCAAGTAAAATTGAATCATAGTTTCTTGTCCGGATTTGTCAAAAATGAAGAGGAGAGGGGTTCCATGTTATTTGATATCTGATATTTTTTCCTGCATGTACACAGCACAGGAGCTATTGGGTCAATATCCCCAAAAATCTTTGAAATAAAATTTTACATATGTGACCCTCCACCACAAAACGACCAATAAGTCAGAAATTTTTTTTTTTTAATTTCAGCACAGTTTGAAAGCTTATATTCTAAGCTTTAAAATGATATACAACTTGTCTTGTATAGACTAAGCAAACCCTTATAAACTGCAATGAGAATGTCAGACAGGCTAATGACCAAAACAATAGAGAAAACGGGCTCTAAAGAAGAGTGACCATTTAAGAGCGCCTAATCTGTGTCCTTATTGTTTGTCGCACAAAACTCCAAAGCCTACACTGTGAAGTACTCATTGGAATGGGTTGAAACTTTCCATACCTTTAGAATAGATATATTTCTTTCCTTCTGTAGATTTTGAATATCAGACACTGCAAAGTTTTTGAGTTATACAAGAAAAGCGATGTGAAGTACGATCCCAGCAAGCTGACTCACAAAGTTTGAATCAGAATGTCCATGAAAAAATGGTCATTTTGAATGAGAGTAAAAACATATTTCAATATGGTATTTTACTCCGAAATTTTGTCAGATGGTACATACTTTCAGAAAATACCAAAAACTTTAAATAAATATTTCCACCCCAAACAACCTTTTGCAGCTGTTTACTCTAGAACTCCCATTGCGACTTATTGGTCGTTTTGTGGTGGAGGGTCACATATATATTTGCAATTCTGAAGCCCAAAACAAGTTTAAACTGTACAATACAAATGCTTTATGTTATCCTAATTGTCAAGGTTTCATTAGATTTTTAAAATTTTATGTCTAATAGAATGTATCAAATAACAAAAATTATTATAAGGCAGCTGACAAAAGGGAAGGGGGGATGGGACAAGAAACTAGGAATTGTACCCTAAATCTACCCGCTACATCTGGTAGAGCTATTTTGATCTGTATGTTTGCTTCTTAGTATTTTTTTTGGATTGATTTTATCCTTTTTTATTGCAAGTTGTTGATTTGTATGTAGTTTATACAACATTCATGATTCCAAATATTTAATTCATAGCAGTTAAGAATTGTCTAAAGTCTAACATGGATCAGCTTTGATTCCTCAAATTGGCACCAATTATTTTAATTTTTCACTCTTAATATCAAAGTTTACATTAAATGAACCAATGTGAATGTTAATGCAATTTTTACACTCAATGTTTGGTGACTTTTATGCTTCTTTTCAATTCATTTGTTTTTATTCATGGATGGCACAATGTAGTGAGACAGAAATGGACTCTCTCTATGAATTTTGCTCTTTCTGCTCATGTGATTTCTCTCTGAAAGGGGGACACTAAACTGTGAAAAGGTTAAAGTGTACATATCAATCACCTCAGTAAAGAAATAATTAGAGTACAGCTAGAATGTATAAAATCAACCTCAAAAGTAACAATTTACGTAGCTGGCCTTCTATAGGTTTAACTCTTACTGTGCCGAGATGTTTAGCTCTCTTCAAAATTTTACCAAAATGTGATCAATGCTTACTTTTCAACTGTCTCCACTTCATTAACCATCTATTATTTCACAAAATGTTGTGTACAAAACTTGTAGGAAATAAATATATTACCATTTCTTATGATACCAAACATAATTACTTTTAATGACTTTATGCATAAGAATTATTGGAAATTGCATTTGAGCCTTCTTTTTTGTCCCTTATTTTTTGGTTTATTTGTTTACTATTTAATGTTGAAACAAGGTAATATCATTTTGAAAATCTGCAATTTTCTCTGAAAAATTCTATGGTAGTTTATAATTATAATCATATATTTAGTATGCTTGATTTATGCTGAAAATTTTGATATACATGTACATTGACCACCATATACCCTTCCTGTTGTCGAGTACTTGGTGAATGAAAATGACAAGTTTATCTGTCACATATACGTGCCATCGGCACTGAAAGAGTTAAAGGCCAAGTCCACCTCAATATCAAGTTGATTTGAATAAACAGAGTAAAATTAAACAAGCATAACAGTAAAAATTTCACTGAAATCGGATGTAAAATAAGAAAGTTATGGCATTTTGAAGTTTTGCATTATTTCATGAAACAGTGATATGCATAGCATGGGCGGTATGCAAATGAGTGAACTGATGATGTCACACACGCACTTTTCCTTATGTATTTTATTATATGAAATTTCAAATATTTCAATTTTTATAGATGTGATAATAAAGAATCCCTTCCTTGTATGAAAATAAGTTACAATAATGATGATTTTACATGTTCCATATGGAGTCAAACCATGTTTTACATTATTGTAGCAAAAAAATGAAATATATGATATTTCATATAATAAAATACATAAGGAAAAGTGAGTGTGTGGCATCATCGGTTCACTCATTTGCATACCGCCCATGCTATGCATATCACTGTTTCATGAAATAATGCAAAAATTTCAGCTGCAATGCACAATGGCAATAGAGTACCGAAGTGATGACGTCACAAAAAGCTATTTTTTCATTTTTACATTTTTATACCATATCTCAAAGGAACATGGTGAAAAACATCCAGATCCCAAATTTTATGGCAATTGGCTCATTGGGCCCCGAGATATGGCCACATGAATACCTAATTAGCCCCATTGAAGTCAGTGTAAATTGGCCTGGTTCTTAACTGTTAAGAACCAGGCCAATTTAACACTGACTTCAATGGGGCTAATTAGATATTCATATAGCCATACCTTGGGCCACCATGAACTGATTCATGTCAAATTTGATGTGTGAACGTTTTCCATCATGCTCTACCTAAATATGGTCATAAAAATACTGAAATACAAAAATCAAAATTTGATGATGTCACACTTCAGTACTCTATTGTTGTACTCTTAATCGATTACTGATACAAATTTTGCGGATATGATTTTTCAAAAAATTGAAAGTCTAATTAAATACTCAGAGCATTGTGTAAAGAATAGTATTCAAAGTAATCTCATAAAACTGTCTTACTCCAAGTAGATTTGACATCCTTCAACTTTGCAATGTGAAAGTTTCAGTCTGATATGAATTATAACTTTTGAGACTTTGAGTTAAATTAACAATCAAAAGTTTTCGAGGTCCTTGCATGAACATGTTTTTTTTAATTAAAAAAAACCTGTTCATGCAAGAACCTAAAATACGGTCAAACCTGCTTTAGCGACCACCTGTATAGAAAGACCACCTGTCTATAAAGACCACAATTTTCATTTCCTTTGAACAACGTTTCTCATTGAAATGTGTATTAAAGGAACCTGTACTTAAAGACCACCTGCTCATAAAGACCGCTTTTCTTGTCTCCCTTGAGTGGTCTTTATAGACAGGTTTCACTGTAATTGTTTCTTCAAATTTCTGGGTTCATAACATAAGACTGTTTAAAAAATTTTGGAAAGAGTACTCCAGAGATTGTGACCATTAATATTACTTACTCCAAATAAATTTGACATCCATAAACTTTACAATGCGAAAACCTCTGCCTGATATGAATTTTAACTTATAAGTTATTACTTTAACGATCAAAACTGTCATTTAAAAAAAAAAATCACCTAGTACATATATAGAGAGAGAGAGAGACACACACACACAGAATAATATATATATATATATATATATATATATATATATATATATGCAAGAACCGAAAATAATCCGTTCTTCAAATTTCTTTGTTCAATTACCCTGTCCATTACCATTAATAATAATAAAATAATAATTTAATTTATATAGCGCTTTTTACAATGGTTTCAAAGCGCTTTACAATGACATAATAGAGACTTATTAAACATATATATGACAGTATAATCAAAGAAAAGTTATAATATGAAAAATCCTAGGACAAATGAAATAATACATAACTAATTAATAATTATAATACGAAAAGATGGGTCTTTAGAAGAGATTTGAAGGATTGAAGAGAAGTGGACTGACGGATATGTAGGGGAAGATTATTCCAATGAGTGGGGGCACTGACTGCAAATGCACGTTGGCCATAGCGAGTAAAAGTACGAGGTGGAGGAGACAGGAATAGATGTGTAGAAGAAGAAGATCTGAGATTGCGTGATGTTGGAGATTTATTAGAAATTAGATTCTGGAGGTAAGTAGGAGCAAGATTATTTCTTATTTTAAAAACAAGAAGGAGGATTTTGAATTGTATCCTTTTTTCAATGGGTAACCAATGTAGGGAATGAAGAATAGGAGTTATATGGTCCCGCAGTTTTGCTCCCACAGTCAACCGTGCAGCACTATTTTGGATGCGTTGGAGGGGGAGTAAATACATTGATGGCATTCCAGAAAGGAGACTGTTACAGTAATCTAGGTGAGATGACACAAAAGCATGGATAAGACGTACAGTAGAGGATTGGTCTAGGTATCGTCTTAATCTGCCTATCCTGTACAGGCCATAAGAGGCATTCCTACAAACATTCCGAATTTGTAAATCCATCTGCAGTCTCCCATCAAGAATCACTCCAAGATCCTTAACAGAGTTTGATACATTGACAACACTTTCATTCATTTCACAATTCAAGATTGGGTTGGTTCTACGGAATCTAGAAGAAAAGTGAATTACCTCAGTCTTGGACATATTAAGCATAAGTTGGTTTTGATTAGCCCAAGACTTAACTTCATCAACACATTTTATAATTTCATCAAGAGAAGATTGCCTATCTTTACTTTTGAAAATAACATATAACTGACTATCATCAGCATACAACATATGATGGATTCCTGAGTGGGACATAATAATGTCGCTCAGTGGGCCTGTGTATAAGATATATTCCAGAGGGCCCATTACTGAGCCCTGCGGCACACCCTGTGAAAGTGAAAAAGAATCCGATACAGCATCATTAACTGCAATACACTGTTTACGATTTTGAAGATATGATATTAACCATGTAAGAACAGTACCTCCTATACCATACTTGAACTTAAAACGACGAATGAGAGTGTTGTGGTTTATCGTATCAAAGGCAGCCGAAAAGTCTAAAAGAATTAGGACAGCTTCCGAACCTTGGTCTAGAGCAAGTAGTATATCATTCTGCACTCGTAATAACGCTGTTTCTGTTGAGTGATATTGACGATAAGCTGATTGCACCTCCGAGAACAAACCATTACTTTGTAGGTAGGTATGGAGTTGAGAAGCTACAATCTTCTCAAGAATCTTTGAGACAAACATTAAATTAGAAATAGGTCGATAGTTTTTTAACATTTTTTACCATTTACATGTAGGAAGAGTACTCCAGAGAATGCCACCATTAATATCTTCTATACAGGTGCAAAGGAATGAATGTTTATTTTCAGAAAACCTTAAGAAAAACTGTATTGTTTCAAATCAAAACAAAATATAATTGTTCCCATTGACCATTGCCTACCAATTTATACCTAATTTCCTCAGACTTGTGCAATAGGCCATTTTAGTATGATTGCATTCAAATTTAATGAATTGCTCTTTGTCAAATCCCTAGTGGCAAACTATTACATTCATCTGGTACAACTTAGTATTGTATATCAAAAGCAGTGGCATAGATACGAACACACTTTTTTTATTATTATTATTATTAAGTATTCGGCGTCACCTGTGCCTGGGAGGGGAAAAGCGAACTGAATCACTGTAACCCTTAGGTCTCTCCTCCCGATATAACTGACTGGGATATACAGGTGTACCACTTCCTATTGTTAGTGGGGGGGGGGGGGGGGGGGGATAATGGATAATAATGGATAATAATGGATAATTATGCGTGTCCATGCCCGTGATCAATAGTCGAACTTCAGATGGCACATATCAAGTGTTGTAAGGTCATGCAAGCCAGAACGTTTGCCCAACCTAACAACACTTATTGTATTCTGCTTGGCATACTGATATATATTAGAATACTGAGATTTGTGATTTGGAGGGTATCTTGGAACTGCAACCCAAGGGCACCAAAGAGCTAGGGTGTTGGTTGAAACATGAAGTTTTGTTGAAGCAGGACAGGGACAGTGACATGGCTGCTGGGTATGGATGAGTTACCATCCACTGCCAGTAGAGCTGGAGGTCAAGGAGGCGATAATAGCATGTAGTGAGGAGCCACCTACTGACCAAAGTTTCTTTTTCATTTTTCTGTATTTTTATCGAATAAATCACTAAACCCTTCAAATCCAGTGCCAATGTGTCCTTTGTCATTTGTGGAATCACTTCATACCCAAATTTTTTTTTTCTAATGCTCTAGCATTTGACACAAGGTCTGGACTGGGGATTTAGCTAGATTTCTTTGCTTATTACTAGATTATTATACATTTTCCACCCAATAGACCTGTTTACTAAGTGATTCAAATTCTATGCATACGTTTGAAACAAAGGTTGTTCTTGACAACCTGAAAGCTTGCCAGAGGCTTGCCAGACATAGCAACAAGTAATGTATGCAAACTGGATTCCAAGTATTGTAGTTCATTCATTAATAACAGGTTAATGGAATACCTCGTTACTAGGTCCCCGGGAAAGAAACAT
Source organism: Heliocidaris erythrogramma (assembly GCA_025617745.1). Classification (NCBI taxonomy): domain Eukaryota; kingdom Metazoa; phylum Echinodermata; class Echinoidea; order Camarodonta; family Echinometridae; genus Heliocidaris; species Heliocidaris erythrogramma. Next base: position 51,345,175 of record CM046855.1, on the reverse strand, counting down.
TCATAAATTTGAGTCACTTAGTAAACAGGTCTATTAGTTTGGAAGCTATCAGTAGTCTTGAACATTCATTAAAACTTTTATCAAACGTAGTCAGAACTCAAGATTACCTTTTGATTCAATGACCTTTCAGATATGGGAAAGCAAGCTCATCCAGTCAAGAGCCATAGATCTCACCCAACCTCAAGCTCAACAACCTGCTGGCAAGTTCAAAGGTCAAGATGCTTCAAGGTCATACCAACCCTCACAACCTTCCTCATCTGACAGACATCAGATTGAACAGCAAAGTGAGTTGCACAACTTTTGCATTCTTACATTGTTTTGTTGTTTTAGTTTGTCAGTATTGTGAGACAAGGGTCAAAGTTAAAGGAAGTCCAACCCTAATGTCAAGTTAATATGAAAGAAAGCATACATGTAAGAGTCAGAGAAGCAGACTGGTGATAGTTTGAATGCAATTGGACAGGCAGTATGAAATTACCTATGAATTTTTTTTGAAAGCTGCAATCAAGTATACATATGGGATTTTGTTAACGTCAATGTGACCTAGCAGCAGACAACTCTCCCATTCTTTCCAATGTCACACAAAACAAATAAAATGTATTACTGGGTAGGATATTGTTCTTTTCGAAGAACCTATGGCAAGATCTACAGTGTATTTTGAGTATTACCCTGAGGGAAAAGGCGCTAAGGAAAAAAAAAGAAGGAATTTATGACATTTTAGTGTACAACAAAAGGGAGAGTTGACCTGGAATACATAAACGTCACAGTCGATGAACCAGATTGCCAATTTGAGATTAGCATAGATTTAATGATTTAAGTTTTCAAACATTCATAAATGTTTAAATTCTTTATCTGATTTCTTTCAAACTTTCTCCATCTCATTTCTCCTGTATTTCTGCTTTCAGGAAAATCAACTTACTACAAAGGTTAGATTTCCCTTTAATAACCTTGAATGATGCAATTAGTATTCTCATATGCTATTTATCTAGTAATTGTTTTGAAACTCTTTAAATTTCTTTAGAGACTAATAAATGTGGAAAGGTTAAAAATCTATCTCGGGGCAATTCTTAAACATGTCTGGTATAGCGACAAGAATGATATTTTCAAAAGGTTGTTGGGTCATATTGCATGAAACCTGTTGCGTAGTGCTATTGTGTATGACTGGCTGTATGACAATCGCTCTGCAGTACATATCCCTTACTAACCAAATTCTTAACCTCAAACTACCCGTAGGTTGTTTTGGACCAACCTGTGAATACAAATACTGAAATGCTTCTCAATAATTTGTGGCCATAGCCCATATGACATTAAAAAAACGTGATTGCAAGTTCAAAAATTAAAATCATTTTGCTAGACATGACTGCCTCTTTTCAATTTTCCCCAGGAACTCAACCACAAATGGTTCTGCAGGCTGCCACCTCATCACAGTCATCTGTTTCCAACAACTTGGTAAGAATATACATTAAAGGGAATCTCAGTGTTCATAATGCATTGTTTCAAATGACAGCAGCAGAAGCAGAAAAGGTGATACAGATAAGTTAGATATTGAAACTACAATGCTGAGAATATGGCAATTTTGCTTAGTAAATGAATTTACAAATTGAATCCAAATATGCACAATCCTATGTTTAGAGCATCAGCTGATCAGGGAACATGATGGTGTTGTGACTAAACCATTTTGATATGGAAATTAAAGTAGATTTATTGATTATTGATTTGACTTGCAATGTAAGAAAAACCATGCTTGAAAATTTGAAGAAAAATTGTCAGCATATTATTAAGAGAAAAGTAATTTATTTGAAAGATTGTTTAATCATATGAAATCATATACATGTACTTATACATTGAGGAGTAATTTCAAAGGACAACTTTATTCCCAATACCTATTGGACTGAGTTTAAAACATGCATTTTCAAAAGATCTGTAGATACTTTGTCATTTACACCTCCTTATTTTCCTGTTTATATCATCATGTGAGATAGACCTACCACTGACTCATCAGAAAGGACTGTAGCTTTGACATTTGTGTACACTAATTTTAAGCATTCCAACAAATAAATTTAAACATTTTTTTTGACAGAGTTATGTGATAAAGACAGTGTTCGTCTTTCGGCTTTTGCACAAGTTTCTGGAAGAATGCTGTTGCATCAGCAGTTTGGCTTTCAGTTGTACATGTCGCTGTTATTATCATATGAAGTACTGATTTGATATCATCCTTTTACAATGGTATCTGAAATTTTGATTCAGCGACTGTACGTATGAAATATATTTACTTTATATATTCATTTACATATTTTGTATTGTATAGAGTTCTTCTGCTGTGGCAGCTACTGCAGCACTCCAGCAGAACATGCTACAATTGCAATCACAACAGCAGCACATTCAGAATGTACCATATACCATCCAGCAACAAGGAGCTGGTGAGTCTATACTATATATGTAGTGCTGCTTTAGGTCAGGTTATTACACATGGTACCCAGTGGCAGAATTAGAGGGGGGGGGGGCTTATATAACACAATGTGGCACACCTTAAGTACACAACAGAAAAACATGCCCTCCCCACTTTCCCACAAAGAACATGATCTTGTGCCTCCTTTCAAGTTTTTCTACCCAAAAGGCAGGGGTGTATCCAGGATTTTGTAAAATAGGGGGCACAAATCTCAGAAAATTTTCTGGCAAGCAAAAAAAGAAAATAAAGAAAAAAAAAGTTATCCATTTTTGGGTTCCGTTTTCCTGTATATTCCCTGAGAAGCCAAAAAAAACAAAAACAGTTCAGGTCTAAAAAAGGAGGGGGGGGGGGGGGGGGGGGGGGTGTGCACGATGTACACTTTGGTTTCGAAAGGCCTAAATCCGCCACTGCAACACTGCAAAACGCACCTGAAAAAGGTGATTGCTTTTTCTGAGAACTGTTCCCCACTTTTACTGAATCCCCACTTTTACTGAATCATGGATTTGCTGCTGCTGGGACATAACAATAAAATGGTTGGGGTTAACTTCAATTAATAATTCTCTGGAAATGCCTCTATATTTAGCATAACTGAGGTTTGTAAACACTGAAATGAGATCTCACAGAGATATTGATGTTCAAGCAAATCATCATTAAAAATGACATGACAGTTATTGCCACCAGGGGCGTTGCTACAACATTTTGAAGTGGGAGGGGGGGGGGGGCGGGGGTGTGACACCCAAAATGTGACAAAAATGCTGCACCCTAATCTCCCCCCCCCTCTACATATAGTAAAAAAAAGTCACAGATGTAGAAATCTCAATCATTCAGGCCCATTTTCGCAAGGAGCAGGCTGATGCCTTTTGCCTGGATATTAACTTTTCAATTTCTAGATTTTTGCGAGCGTGCAAAGTGAGCGAGCAAATTTTAAAAAACTTTTCGTAGTGAAAATGTACAGAAGTTACATAATTATCTGGGAACCTTGCTGCCCAAATATGTGGATATTCTGGCTCCTCGCTGCCCGAATATGAAGTGGTGGTTGCCCGAATATCGAAACTTTGAAAATCCTGGGAGGGAGGGGGGGGGACGTGTTTTGCCCAAATATTAACCCATAGACTACGGGAACCAGGTGGCTTCTGTATTAAGCCTATATGAGAGATAAAGAATTCAGTAGTCAACAGGTTAACTTTCCAGTGTTTCCAGGAAATTGGCTAGTTTTTCCTTCTTTTCTTTTAACAGATTTAAACAGTATTAACTCAAGGAGAATGTTTTATGGTCAGCATGGTCAAATAACAGTCTTTACCGAAAGAGTATACTTTTTTCTAAGTAATTAAAAAAAGGCCACAAACAATTTTAAAGTGGTATTTTGGACATTTTTTTTTAGCAGACCAATGTGTGTCTTCTCTTAATTTTGTGGTATTAGTTTTTTTTATTGACGAACTTATTTGTCTCATTTTGATCGTCCATAACCTTACAACAGAGCAACCTCTTGTATTGATACTTGAGCAACATGATGAGCAGGATGTTTTAGGACAATCTGATAATATCTTTATAGAAATTTCTATTGAGTTCTAATCCTCCTTCCATGTCAACTTTGCATAATACCTTGTGAGTCAGAGCACTTCAATAGACTGCAAACGTTAAACCCTTATTTCTCATAAGTACATATAGTACTGTGTGGGACAAGGCATTCTACTCTTTCTTATATGCTTTTCACACTTACTTTTCTTAACCCCGGACTATCCTTAACCCCGGACTATCGTTTTTGCTTTTCACACTTGTTTTTTTAATCCCATAGTAAGTGCTCAGCCGGGGTTGAGAAATTTTCCACTTTTCACACTTGCGCTTGCTTAACCCCGGACTATCCGATAGCTCATGAATATTGATATCTTCACTATCGCGCATGCCTCGTAAAATACTAGTCGTCAAGATCGAGCATGTACTACATGTACATGTACGTGTACTTGCAACGCATGAAACCGAGGTAAAAAATTTCGCGCGTTTCAGGTGAACTTTAGCACCCAGAAGCGTTATAAGGAAATGCATATTTATGAGCACGTTGTCTGTGATGACCGGCATGTGTGGTCCTTAGCACCGCATTTTCTTTTTCGTTTTCACACTTGCATTCTTAGCAGCCCAATTGCCCAGCTAACCCTGCTTTTTTGCAGGGCCAGATAGTCCGGTACTAATTGCGGGGTTAGCCCACTTGCTTTTCACTCTTCCCTTGTAAAAAAGTACCATAGTACCCATGGTAATATGACGGTAATTCAACCAAATTACCATCAAAACATGGTAATTTGGTCAAATTACCGTCATATTACCATGGGTACTATGGTACTTTTTTACAAGGGAAGAGTGAAAAGCAAGTGGGCTAAGCTTAACCCCTGGAAATTTTGCAAGTGTGAAAAGCATATTTAGTGGGTTAGGAACATCCAATGCGAATGAGTTATATATCACTTTAAAGGGCCCCTGCAACCCAAACCCAAATGCAAGTTTATTGCTGTTGATGTGCAGGGATGCATACAACTAATTTTCTGTTATTAAAACATCTAGATATGTTTCATAGATTTTAAAATATTTTTCCCAACCTCCTAAGCTCCACCCTAAAAAAAAAGCTCCAGATCTCATTCCTGCAGTGACATCATATGTCGATCATCAGTCAGCTACACTAACATTCTACAATAGATAGTGGAATGTAACTTCCCCCTGCTCAGCACATTCTCACAATAGAATTGCATGCTTTCATACAATACCTCCTCATTACCATTCTTTTCCTGGTGATGCTACAGCATGTCTGACATAGCAACTCCTATGTAGGCATTTTATGGTCTATTAGAACAGATGGTCATCTCTGGCAAAGCTACGTACTACTGTCTCTCCTTAGCTCACTAATGATTGACAGATGATGTCATTGCAGGAATGAGATCTGGGGCATTTTTTTAGGGTGGAGCTTAGCATGTTTGAGAAAATGATTTTAAATATATTTAAAAAATGTATGAAACATATTTAGATGTTTAAATAACAAAATATAAGTTGCATGCATCCCTGCATATCAACAGGATTCAACTTGCATCTGGGTTGCAGGAGACCCTTAAACCTATGAATGCCCTCTTTCAGAATCCGACCTTAAATAAAAAATTCATATCTGGCGACTTTTGCGTGGTTTGTGGTGCCTGGTCACAATTGTAAATTGTAAATATGTTGAGTAATTGTGCATATTTTGTTACTTGGACTAACCTCAATTAGCATTATTCTATCTTGTCAATTTCTTTTACCAAAATATGTCTGTTTATATTTTATAATTTGTTGTGTCCAGTATCTATATGTAACATTATGTTGGTGATGAATGATCAAATCAAATCAAAACAAATCAGTTCTTAACTCTTTTCGGATCCTTTTTGTGTGAAGCTGGAGGTGCCACACAAACATTCCCAGCCTACCAAATCCAGACCCAGCAGCAACAAGGTGGGGTTGTTGGGTACCCGCCCATCATCATCCAACCAGGAGCTCAGTCCAATGCCCAGCAATCACACATCATGACCACACCCCAGGGTGTTGTGCTACCCCAAGGGACTATTCGAGTGCAATCTAGTGGAGATCAGGTCAGTGGGTGTTGTAGCAGGTGTCCTACTGTACATATGCTCAGGCGACAATTTGCTCAGGGCTTTATTTCGTCTAAGATATATTAAGTTTGCATATTGGGTTTTAGGTCACGTTTAGGGGTAGGGTTAACCCCTTGCCTACTGGAACCGGGTGATCCCTGTGTTAAGCCTATGGGAATGAGAACATTCAGTAGTCATAGGGTTAAGCGTTGGTCACATTTGTCTGTTAACGATAATGATAACAAGATTCTTCATTGAAGGTATGCCCTGAGCTGGCCTACTACATGTACTAGCAGACAAGAGCACACTCCCACGTACACACCATATACTGTAAACGGTGTTATTTTTGCGTGATTAAATTTTCGCGCTGAGCGACCCAAAAACATATTTGCGGGTTCTTGAATTCGCGCTGCACAATTACTCACTCGCACTCTAAAATGAATTAGATTCAAACACGTATCGATCAGATGAAGCGCTCAATGCAGCGTCCATTCAAAACAAGCATAAGAAATCGTGCTACTATTTTCGCGTGTTCTAAAATTCGCGCCCGTCAAAAATAGCGCGAAATCCGCGAAAATTAATGTACGGCGAATATTTCTGCATTTACAATACACACCATATACATGTAGTAGGGTGTACCTTATATTGAAAATCTGGTTATTGATATCAGAAATATATCCAGGGTTGAATTTTTGAACACTGTACAAAATGGACTGTGGTGGGATTGTCGTGTTGTATTACGCAGTGGGTATTTCTCCCTCCACTCCTCTCCTTGCACAACCTGGTTTACTACAGGTCCTACCCAGATTCAGACTCTAAATTGGTCGACAGAGCATCATTCGGTATAGCTTGGTCATACAAAATTGTTTTCTTGACTTGTCGGTATTAAAATTTGTAATAAAGGTACTATTTGGGTTCAAATATAAACAGCTGTTGCATCCAGTATGACACAGGAGTGTGCAGTGACTAGAGCCGTGTAAATAAGATTTGTATAATCATTGAATGCTCAGGGTAAACAATCATCATCAAAGACCATGCTGAATGATTACATCAGGGGGGCATTTCATCAAAGGACTTGTCAGACATTTTATCCGACAAATTTGCTCTCAGCCAATCAGATGCAAGGATTTCAGTAGCTTATAACAGTTGTCGTATAAAATATCCGACAACTTCCTTTCATGAAACGCTCCCCTGATGACTCTGCGTAACATTCATTCATGAATTTAAAGACCTCCCTCGCTTTGCTGAAAATATTATTCCTAGCAAAATATTACTTATAAGTGTGATGCTATTAGCTTTATACTTGTGATGCATCCATCAATAAGTCACCAGAATTTATTTGTGTGTGTGTGTGTGTGTGTGTGTGTGTGTGTGAGATTTGCAAAGGCAGGTGATATATTATGACATTTTGTCTGTAATGCAGCTCCCCCCCCCTTAAAAAAAAGGCCAGGTTCTAAGGGCCCCCAAAGTGACCCTGCATCGAAAGGGCTGCACTGAAAGTCTGAATGTCAAATTAACAAGAGGATTGCTTATAGCAAGACTGCTGTGCCCAGTTCCTTTTCAAATGAAAAAAAGATGGCTCATTTTCTGACCAGAAAAGGTGTCCGTGTGGAAGACCAATAAAAACTACCCCCCCCCCCCCCATGATGACCATACCATTTAGAGCATTGTTGTAAAGGATCACTCCAGTTCTCGTTGAAAGATCAAAGCAGCTCTGACAAATTACCATTACTTTCTGTCTGAGCAATGAATAAGTTCCTATGATTAATTATTTTAAGTTTGGTTTTCCTTCAAGTCGATGTAATTTTTGTGGATGGTTTTGAACTTATGCAAATGATTGTAAGACAACAGGAATACATGCATGTAGATTTGTACTTATCAAAAGCAGGAAAAGGTCAATTTTTTCCTTTCCGCTTTATTTTTCTTTTGTTTTTCTTATTTTGAATACAGCCATCAATAGTGCAAGTAGACGGTGCTAATGATACGTCAGATGAAGAAGAAGATGACTTTGATGACGACGACGATGATGACAAGGATGATGACGATGACGATGATGACAAAGAAAATGATGATGCTGGAGGCGAGGATGAAGAGGTAAAGCTATATTCACAAAATACAGACATTTTCAGTTGCACATTGAAAATATGAATCTTATTCTCAGGTGCTGTATGAATATCTTGTCCCACTCTCAAAAGTAATTAAAAGGAAAATCTTTGATTTTATACTAAAAGCATGCATTTTGTAAACTTCATTTTTTCTTCCCAGAGACAGAAAAATGCTAACTCATTCATTAACACAGAGTTAATGCCCTTCTGGCTCTCAACAGGCGATTTATACATTATTACTATTGAACTATTGAAATACCGTAAAACAAAAGAAGGTGACACTTTGGTGTGGAAATTCTGGCAAAATGATATTGTTCTATATTGTGTTGTAGATTCCTGTTTTGATATCATTGGTGGATCAGACATTGATCAGTTTTGCTGGATAAAAAAAAAAAGATTTTAATCATATAGATGGAAATGTATTAGTATCTTGAATGGTGTATTGTCTCTTTTATTCTTACCCAGGACCCTCTTAACTCAGCCGATGATGTCAGCGATGAGGATCCCGCTGATCTTTTTGAATCAGAAAACGTTGTAGTATGTCAGTACGATAAGGTGAGAAACAGCATTCTTTGATGATAGCTTATCTGCTTACTTTTGTACTAGGAATCAATGTAGGACTACTGTTCCCTGGGTAGCGCATACCTGCCAACTGTCCCTATTTAATAGGGACAATCCTGTTTTTTGGTAAAAGAAAGTGCCACTTCTACCACTGTGTCCCTATTTTTGCAAAAATCTGTCTGTAGTAATGTATAGGAAACTCAGAAATGTCCCTATTTTCAGTGTCTGCTTTGTCATTTGTCCCTATTTCTTGGGTTTCAGGGTTGGCAGGTCTGCGGTAGCGTTTCATCAAGCGTTTTGTCAGTGATTTTTACTGACAAATTTACTCTCGGCCAATCAGATGCAAGGATTTCATTAGCTTATAACAGTTGTCTGTAAAAATTACTGACAAAATGCTTGATGAAACGCTCCGCTGGACTACCAACTTTCTCCTAGTATTATTCGGGCAAGTCCACGGTATTTGGTCAGTTGCTGTACAGTACGTTACTAAGAATGAAGAGAAAGTTAAAAAATAATGAACATTGTCACTGTCATTTTCCATGTTAATTGGACTGATCTAAACACTAATAGGGTTATCGTTTTCATATGATAACCATCAGGTATACTAAAAATATTGATGATGTCAGTAACATATGGAACAAAATAGCTTTGGAGTTGCTGATTAGCAAGTGTCTCAGTGCTCTAGGGACCAGGGGCAGTATGCAAATCAAAACGCACATTAACTTACATGTATCATTCAGATGATCTTTGAAGGTTTGCATGGTGGTGTAGATAACATGGAGGAGGTTTACGGTTCACCATGTGTTAGTCCTGATAAGGACTGTTGGGATATTGAAATGAGGGTAGAGAATGATGAGAGAAGGGGAGAAAATGAGAAATTGATAGTCGAGAAGATCTCTCCTGCTCTTCATCGCCGAGACTTCTCGCCGGATCTACTCTCCACCGCCGAGACTCGTCACCCCATCTATTCTTCTTCTTCCAGCCACCTTTTCTCATCTGGTTTACAGTCCTTCTAAGGACTTCACCCTCTCTCACGAAAGATAACTTCTTATACCTTGTTTCTTTCTCGACTATCAATTTCTCATTTTCTCCCCTTCTCTCATCATTCTCTACCCTCATTTCAATATCCAAACAGTCCTTATCAGGACTAACACATGGTGAACCGTAAACCTCCTCCATGTTAACTTATCATTTTACTTAGCATTTAGCATGGCTAAGTAAAATGGCTTAACCCTAACTGCAATCACCATATTTTTGGTGATTGCATCGCGACCGCTGGCAATTTCGGATTCTCGCTTATATGGTTTGCTTGTGTGCAGCAACTAATTGGCTAAAATACTTAGCCAAAAGATTCAACTGAATACCAAAATATTCAAATGAATACCAAAATTGTGTAAGTATTTTATCTCAGCCGAAACTAAGTAACCTACTCATATTTCATTGAATTGAATACGGGCAGATTTTTTTTTTCCTAACTGGAGAGGGCTCCATGAACTTAATTTGAAATAAAAGAAGATAACAAAAAATAAAAAATAAATAGAAAAGAAAAGGATTGTGTATGTAGCCCTATACCATCTCTACTTTTACAGATGTACAGAAACAAATTTATGCCAATATGATCTGTTTGTTGTTTTTTTTATGGGGCGGGGGTAAGGTAAGCCCTTCCCCTCTTGCTGTGCGAGTAAGAATGTGATGAGTGTTGTACATCAGGGATAATGGTATTTTATACATGGTGGTTGTATGCTATTTGACCAAAAATGGTATTCCTTAGCATAAAATGAAATATTCCTAAACTTAAAATGAAATATTCTTTAAATTATAATGAAAAATTCTTTAACTTAAAATGAAATATTCCTGAGTTAAAATGAAATTATCTTGACAAGCAAATTTATAGAAAAGAGACAGCAAGAGAAGTTTTACTCATTTTTTGTTGGAATGTGCCATTCAGATAGTTGAAAAAAAAATGTACACAATGAGAGATACACCGTGAGTATGTCATTCCCATGCAAAACACCAATATGTTCAGGCATGCTGTTGATCATATAAAAAGTGCAAATTTCTTGTATTGTTCTTTTATGAATAGTATACCATATATTCAAACTACTAAACCAGCACATGGAATATTTCTTCATTTAAAACAATGATTTAAGCTTTTTACTCTTGGTTTTTTTAACCCCGTACTATCCTTAACCCTGGACTATCCTTAACCCCAGACTATATTTTTTGCTGTTCTCATTGGCAGTTTTAGTCCCGTACTATCTCCCTAGCCAAAGCGCTTATCCCCATCTTTTTACATTTAGCCCTACCTTTGGTAGGGCTAACCCTGCTCTTTTCCAAGGCTAAAATAATCCTGTACTATCTTGGAGTTCGCCAACTTTGGTAAAATGCAATGTGAACATAAAGTGGGCTAGCTTAGTCCCGTACTATCGGTGGGGCTAAATCCTCATTTAGCCCCACCGATAGTACGGGACTAAGCCAAATTTTGCAAGTGTAAAAAGCTTCATTGACTGGTAAACAATCACAATCATTGCCCTCTAATTTATTTTTTGTTTGCCTTTATATCTCTCTGCCTCTCCTTCCCACTTTTCCTCCTCTCTTCTGTTCCACCTAATCTGCTTCTACAGATCAATCGGAATAGAAATAAATGGAAGTTTACCTTGAAACATGGCATCATGAACCTGAAGGGGAAAGACTACGTTTTCAACAAATCAACAGGAGATGCTGACTGGTAGGACCTGCGAACAGTGCCATCTATGTTAGCTAGTTGCCAATCCTCTTGCAAAAGATAAGTTTGTAGGAATGGGGGCATACTGTGTGTGCATGTATGTGAGGACAGTGTCTTAAACTGTATGCTTCCCACACTGTAGGTACTGGGACTTGTAGTACAGAAGGCCCAGGGTTTGGGGATTGTTCATTCGTACAGCTGAAGGTCACAGGTTTTGTAAGTTATTTGCAAATGTACTTAATTGTTCTTCATCATAATGTTGGGTCTGTCTGGAGTGACTCAAATTTTATCCTTTGTAATTTCTCACATACATGTACAGCCACCCACCTATACATGTTTAATACAAGGGATTTTCCAGCTCATAAGTCGAGACATTTAGCTCAAGAGTATTGTAATTCTTTTGGTGTCAATGCCAGTGTGGTGCCGGAGTCATTGTTTCTACATTTTTTTTGAAAGAACATCAACATAAGATACTTATGCGTGCTGGCATAGAGTGAGATCCTGGATGATGTTAAAATGCATGAAGATGGTGCTATTAATATTATACTGTCCAACCTCACATGTAAGGCAGTAAACTTTCCAATCTAAATGTTCCAGTCTGCATTTCCTGCTTTAATTTATATGGTAGAAGGTGTAAAAATTGAATACTTAATGATAAAGTTGAGTTTTGGTCATGCAGTTATATGAAAGAAACTGTTTGGACACAATTGGGAAATTGAGTTTGGTGTATACTGTGAGGTTTGGGATCTTCAAAAGTATGGGAACTTTACACAGTCTTGCTTAAAGTCATATGCACTGCACATAGAATGTGTATATGGGACTACACATATGTATGCCATAAAAGTATGGTCCAAGCTTTTCAGCTGTTTATTTGCATATCGTCTGTTTGGAGCCAAAAGGGCGTTAAGTCCCATTATTTGTACAGAGTTAACGCCCTTCTGGGTCCAAACAGACAATATATTGAATATAACAGTATTTGAAGAGCAATCCTATCTTGGGTATTTTTCTTCTAGGATATTCTTTGACAATGACATACAAATAATGAGAAAGCTCACAAATTATTTTTCACCTTTCCCTGAACTCAACCTTCTCTTTAAGCTTTCTGAGCATTTTGAAAGTTTCATTTTCATTGATTTCTTCATTTGATCACTTGCATTTTTTATGATATTTCGCTATTTGAAAGCAAATGCATTACTGTAGAGTTAGAGGGAAAATGGTAAAGAAATGATGAAGAAAGCATAAAACTTTGGAAAGCAGATGAAAGGCTAATTGAAAGAAGTTAAAAGAAAGAGTTAGAAATTAATGTATGATGTATACATTTGTAACTTTTGCAGTGAATTTCCTTGATTAGGACAACAATAAGTTCTTACTTCACCTTTCCTCCTTTAGTAGTAATTCCCTTCAAAATAATGTATTTTCAAACTACTTATCCTTTAATATCTCCAGACTCGACACTAACATTGGTCTGAGGGCAAATCACCATCTAGCATTCAGAATTGCCCCATTTAAATAATTATTAGCATGTCCCTCTTTTATTTATGATATCCCCCCTTTCACTGTTACTACTTTAAAGGCTTGTTCATTTATGCCATTGTAAACCAAAGCTGAAAACTGCAGGCTTTTTAAAAGCATACTGCGCTGGACATTTCTCTTTCTTGTAACACACCTTTTAGTCACTGAGGATTACGTGCATTGTAGTCATTTACTCACTGAACTCAGTCTCAGTAAACCATCTTGCGGCATAGACACTCTGCTGTATGCAAAATCTTTCAACAGTAAAGCATCGCTTCAGTGCTGATTCCAAATGGCTTATGTGTAAAGATAGCACACACAAAGTTTCAGCATCCAATATCCCATACAATACATTTGCTGTAGTGTTAAACAGGTCAAAGTCCATGGACGGTCCCGGGTGGTTCAGTGAGTAATAAGACGGGCGGTTTAGTTGCTAAAGGGTTAAGTGAGTACGCGTAGAACCTTAATTGTGTCATGCATCCCCACTTGCTATTCATTTAGTAGTAAAATAACCGCCACAGTTTTTTGGTGGCATTTTACTGTGGCAAGTATGAATTGGCCTTCAAAATGTTGTATCCTATAGACAAAGTGACGTAGTGCATTTAGGAGACGATTCAATATATTGTATCAAGACACAAATCAAATGCAACTCATTGAACCGACATATTACACATTAGTTTTAACTCAAAATGGTGAGCATATTACATGTTTTTAGGTTCCAGTTTACTGCAAATTGTTGCTCTTTTGATGTATATAGCTGTAAGTGATGGCCTCCAAGATCATCTACACTTTCATGCATCACATTGACTATTTTTAAAGGGTATTCAAAACATCGTACAGGTACATGGTATGCAACACTTTTGCATGATGATTTTGTGCATTGATAATGAGCTGATCTGAAATCACTGCCAAATGAGAACAACTCAGTATTGTATTTTTTGTTCCAGAGGTAGTCACAGAGTACTAATGTGGGTTAGTGTTTTTGCAGTTATCAAATACTCTTGTTAGTTAATGCAGGGTCTTAACTTTTGGAGCTGTTGACTAGACATGTACCTTGTATTGAGAAAATAATATTGGAAGGATCGCCCTGCTCAGCTGTGCCATTGCAGCACAGCTGTTCTACCGAGGGGTCCAGTTGATAAGATAAAACAGACGAGAGAAAATAATATATCACAAATTGAATGATTAACATACTGGTACATGTGTATAACAGAAGACATGCTCCCACCCACCCAAAAGCAAACCTCATCACCCCCACCCACCCTATTAGTCATCAATGTTAAATTCTACAATTATTAAAGGGAGATACTTTTCAACGTGTGTTCATTTAATGCCCTCATGAATTCATTATAATTTAAGGATGATTTTACATTAGAAGGTAAGACGTTAAAATTCGATGCCCCACGATATGAAAATATTCTACGACATGATTCGGTATGTGGTTTTGGTAAAGATAAATTTCTGATGGAACGTAAAGAATAAGGATAAGAATGATAAGCCAATTGAAAGGAGTCCTTTAAGTAAGGGGCACTGATATGATGTAGAATATTGAACATTTGCTTAGACGATCACTGACTTGGGTCATATTTAAAAATTAAGATTTAACCTGGATGACATGTAGAAAGTACATCAAAACACTTTAATTTTTTAATTATATGTTATGAGTTGCAACAATTTTTTCTGTATTTTATAATCATTTCTAACATGGATATTTTTGTTATTGAGAAGTTGTCTTTTTTCCTTTTTCGATGGCAGGATTCCTCTTCTTTCTGGAGAAAAGAAAGATTCAATTCCTATCCTTGAGGCTTTTGATATAGGCATAATGACCTGATCGGTGAACTATTTTTTCCCCTTTCTCTAAGGAGAACAAAATAAGTTACATTGTTTTATATCACCGTGACTTTTTGACGTTGATATTTTTATTCTATTTTTTGTATTTCTTGTATGTGCTACCTTCCTAATATGCAAGTAAAGTTTCACATTTGTATGAAGTGATGATTTATTTTTCTTTGTAAGTAAAAGTAATTATTTCCGTATTAAAATAGGAAGTAAAAAGCACCAATGTGGTCATTGCAGCCAAAAAGCTGGAAGAGCTATAGTCACTTGTGACTTGATTGAATTTTCTCACAATGTTGAACTCAAACTTTCATTGCTCTCTTTCTTTAATCTCTCTCATTCTTTAATCTCTCTCCTTATTTAATCTCTCTCCTTCTTTAATCTCTCTCTTTCTTTAATCTCTCTCCTTCTTTTAAAACAAACTTGATATCAGGGTGGACTTCCCTATAAATTGGCCAAACAGTAGATATTCGCAATCACTATTTCCCCAAGAATTTTTTTTCTAACTCTCAGATGAAATTCTATTTGTTTGTTTGAGGAATGTTGCCAATTTGAACAGAAAAAGCTGCTTCATTTAGCTTTACATAATTGCTGTCCTTCGACAGTTAAGCATTGTAATGCTAAGAAGACTATGTTCTGTTGTATGCCGTACATTATAAGAGACTTCATGAGAACAAAAATTATGCATGATTACCCTTGTATATATTACAATGCTTCAAAACTAGTGACTTCTCATATATTGAAAATTTCTCATATGTGGACACATATAAATAAGCATATCACATGCTGAGAAGTTATATATTTTAAATTTTCAATATATGAATAGCTAATGTTTGTATCAGAAAGTTCTCCTATTTGGACACTTTATGGAAATATTTACTTCCAATCCTTTAGTATTTTTCTTTGTAGTGTATTTACCAAATGATTGTTTAAAATTTATGTTAACTTGGAAAAGGAGTTTATTTATTATTTTACATTCCTCGCCTTGTGTGTTTTCACCTTCCTTTAACCTGTTGGGTACTATTTGATTTTGGTGCAACTCATATTTTTGATAGACTCCAGGGGCCCCGTTTCATGAAACTTGTTATAACTAACAAGTTACAATGATAGTTATAAGCTGCTGAAATCCTTGAATCTGATTGGCTGAGAGTGACTTTGTCATAGAAATGCAGCAGTTGTTATTGACAAGTTTTATGAAACAGGGCCCTGGTCAAGTTTTCTCGGGCTAAGTATGCAATGGGTAAAAAAAATATGTTTCTCTTTTATGGAAGGTTATTTTCTTGGTCAAATTTATATTGTATATTTGTTCATTTATACTTTTCCACAAATTATCCACACTAAGAAGTGGATATTGTATCTCAACTTGACAGTAGTTAAAAGAACTTGGTATCTAAAAGTGTTCTGTAAAGGGATGATGTTAGATGTTTGTAGTTATCGATGTATAGGCCTAGACCTTAATACAGATTATTTTTAATTTTTGACGGATGGGTTTTAAAAACATCACCTTTGTGGAATGCTAAAAGCAATGTAGAGCTAGTTGACAATAACTTCTTACAATCAAATGCCAATTATTCTTTATCAAGACATGCTGTCACTTGATGTAAGAGTAGCAGGGTGGGGGTGGGGGGGGGGGGGGGGTTGTAGCCCCTTCTAGCATTTTGAAACCTCCAATGCATCTTTTTTTTTATTGTGAGATTAAAATGCTAAAAAGCGGATTTATAATGCAGTCTATGCCTGATAGTGCAAAACAAAAAGTCATAATTTTTTTTGGGTATTTGCTGGAAAGTTAATGTGTGGGCAAGAGACAACAGCCCCCACCCAACCCCACCCCAACTGGTATAATTGTGTCCTTATTTGTATTCTAAGGCAATATTGAGTAAGATGCTGACATTGATAATGAAATCTTGGAAACACTTTCATGATGATGTGTGTAGTTCCTGGTGTTTTAGTGATGACACACGCATTTTGGATATGTGGATGGCGTTAGAATGATTTTTATTGCATTCTCATAGTCAGTCATACCTTTCCATATTTTGTACTGGAAGTTTTAAGTGAACAGTAGTTTATATTTCATCACAAAAAATCCTTTAGGTAATATACTTTCATTTTTTTTCTTCTGAATAATGTATGTGCCCTTAATAGATTTGCTCTGAAATTTTGAACAATTTTATATTATTTTAAGTGCCTGTTTCAATCGAGTGAATTATTAAGAACAGATTGATCCATTCTAAAGTAGGGGAGAATGTAATATGTATTATATTGTTAACGTGGAAAATGTTGTTTTGCTTATTGTCTGGCATAGTTCCATATACATGTACATGTAATTATGTATGAATGGTTTTGTTGAAGCTTTGATGACTGCACGCATTGCCAATCTGTTTTATTGTGAATTTTTGGGAGAGACATTTTGTAGCAGGTATCTGTTGTAGTGATATAATGAGTTAACTTTCAAGTTTATTGGTGTAGAAAATGTTCTTTTGCAAAGTCAAAAAGAATCAGGCATGTATACGTACTGATCAGTTTAATGCTCCCTGATCATTGAGTTTATGAAAGGAGTTTTTTTTTTTTTGGGGGGGTGGGGTGGGGGTGGGGGTGGGGGTGAAAGGACAGGGAGAAATATGTTTGTAATGGTCATGTGTTCATAGGCCATATTGATCATGTTGACTACCAAGATTCATACATGTTGCAATGGATGTATATATGTCTGTCTGTATGTATGTATTACAGTTTTTGTTTAAAATGACGTTTATATAATAATTTCATGTCAAAATAAAGATATTTACGTGTGTTTATTTATATGAAGACTTTCTGTCTGCCGTTTTATACAGTTGTGTTCAACTCGTTTGGAAATAAGACATTTTTTGGACAAATATTGCAAGGGGTTCATCACTTGATTGCATAAAACCTGATTTCGTTAATCTGTCCTATTTGTTTATATTGGATTTTTTTACATGGAATAGGGATATCTGTGGCCCCATTTTAATGAAAACATTGAATCTCAGCTACTTTCAAAAATTGAAATAATGATGAATTTCTTATCAAAATTGAAAGGTGTTCAGCGTTTTTTGCAAAAAACCCTTAATACCCGATATACATGTCTTTTAACCTGTCCTATACACTGCGTATAAATAAAACCCCTTACACTTTTGAAAAATTTGTCACAATTACTTTTCAAAATATATAGAAGACTTTTTCATGTCCATAGACACAATAGTCTCTTCTATCAAGTGCCACTAACAAAACAAATTCTTGTTCACGCTTGGGCAAGAACTGACCGTTTTTGTCCAGAGTGTGAACATTGATTTGCGCCAAATTGAAAGAAGAGGGAACATTAAACCAGCAGTCTAAATAAGTACTCCCATTTAAACAAATTGCTCTTTTGCATAAATTTATCATGATTATGTTATGATAGTCTCTGAATTTTGTGTCAATTTTCTATCATAGTTTTAAAGTAGAACGTTGATGATTTTAAATATTGGCTTAATACTTATTATTGCATAGATGGCATAAATTAAACAAGGTTATCCAAATTCAACGCTTGGAAACATTTGAAGTAATGATTATTATCAATTATAAAACGGTAAAATACAGCCCCCGATATAGCAGCTGAAGAGCTCCTCGAACGCTGCTGAGATATGTGACGACACACCCTGGACCAGTCCTGGCTAAGCAGACGATGTCCCATAACATCTTACACATTTTTCAGAGCCAATTTTGTCATCTCCTCTTCACTTATTTCTCTTCCTTCACTAGCGTCAGTCTTAATGTTAGTCTGTTGCCTCACTCTTAACTTCGTGTATGGTATTATTTTGATGAAAAATGCAGCGTTAAAAAAATAAAGGAATCAGTCACTTGTAAACAAAATAAGACGCCATTGTATTTTCAGCTGTTTGCACCGGGGCATGTTCGGCGTTTCAAGAGGGAACGAATACCATCCTGCTATTATTCGGAGGGCTTTTCAATTTGAAAGTGGGGTTTATTTCATTGATCATTGACCCTTCTCCTATGTATTTACAATCAAACGGTTTTAGCTATCAGAATCAGTTTCACTTTCCCTTTATAATGGTGTGAAATAAGGTCATGTTTAAATACACCAAACTCTTTATAATTTGATAAATAATTGCATTGCAATTACGTTCATTCATTATAGGACGTCGTCTGCTTAAGCAGGATCGATCCCGAGTGTGACGACATCAAAACATCGCTATATTTCTGGCGAATCCTTGGATATTCCAGATGCTGAGAAGAGCTTTTATTTGTGTTGTTTTTATAATCACCAGATACGCAGTTGACATAAAAATTATAAGATTGCCATCTGTAAGCTTCCCAGTTTCTAGTGATACATTAATTGCCATATTTGTGATTTTCTTTGAATATCTACTTTAATGATTTCATTGCTTTATGCATGGGTGAGAATTAATAATGTGTAATTACTTCAAGAGTTTTTTTAAGCACAGTATTCACAATTCACAGACACATCAAATCCACATGTCAGTCATTCAAGTCAAGAAGAAAAGTACCAAATAAATACATCTTCAAATCATTCAATCTAAAAATCAACCCATCAATACTGTACATTAATCGATAGATCAGTCAGTCAATCAATCAATTAATCGATCACTCAATGCATCAGTCAGTCATTCAACCAGTCAGTCAGTCAACCAGTCAATAAGATAATCAGTTAATCGACGATCAATCAATCTATTGTTTGATAAATTAATCAATTGCTCAAACCATCTATCAGTCAATCAACCAGTCAGGCAGTTCGGCAACTCAATCAATCAATCAATCAATAAATCAATCACACTGGAATTTAACAAATTATTCACAAACACATCAAAGCGCTTCCAAACCAGTCATTCAATCAAGAACGCCAAATTAATAAATTTTCAATTTTCAATCAATCAATCATTCATTCAATTAACCATATAATCAATCTTTCGATTGATCAATAAATCAACCAGTCAATCTACTGTACGTATTCAATCAATTTCTTAATCAGTCTAGCAATCGATCAATCACAGTGTATCCATGATGTAACCAGTGGCGGATCCACATAGGGGGAAATTGTCCCCCCCCCCCCCCCCGGTGGCTAAAAAAGCCTATGTTTTTCTTTATTCGTCAACTGATTGGTCGATTAACTGATTTATTAATTGATTGATCAATCGATTGATTGATTTATTAATTGATTGCTTGAGTGACTGACTGACTGATCCATTGTTTGAGTGATTGACACCTGACTGACTGACTTACTGATTGACTTCTTGACTGACGGATGTGTTGATTAATTGATTGATTGACCGAATCACAGACTGACTAAATTACTGATATTATAGGTTGATGTATTGATGGGTTGATTGATTGGTTGACTGATCAAATGGTTGAGTGATTTGAAGATGGATTAATTTGGTACTTCTTGAATGAATGTGGTTTTGATGTGTTTGTGTATTGAGAATACTGTGCTTTAAACAACATCTTGAAGTGATTACACATTATTAATTCTCACTCATGCATAAAGCAATGACATCGTTAAAATTATGATAGAAAATTGTCACAAAATTCCTAGACTACTAGGATCATAACGTAATCAAAAATTTATGGCAAAGAGCAATTTGTTTTAATGTACTTATTTGGACTGCTGGTTTAATTTTCTATGTTCTTTCAATTTGGAGCAAGTTATTTTTCACACTCTAGACAAAAAGAGTCAGTGTTCGCCCAAGCGTGAATATTTTGAAATGTAATTTTGACCGATTTTTCCAAAGTGTAACGTTTTTCTGATAAGCACTGTATAGTCATTCAATAGTTTTACATCAGATAGTTAAAGCGGGACTCTAGTTTTTCCAAAAGGTTGGTTCTTGGCAACTTGTAATAAAATGGGGGGGGGGGGAAACACTCATTTTTTTACCAAAATGAATTTTTGTTGTTGAAACCCCTGAAAAATCGAGATATTTTTTTTCATTCTGTTCGATTTGATCATATTCGATGTCTTTACATCAAGGAGGTATGGCGGGGTCGGTTCTTAGCGACTTTCAAGAAATCTGAAAAATACTCATTTTTAGAAAAATGGCTAAAGGTTAGTTTAATAGTTGAGCATTTTTTTCAAAAGAACCCTAAATACCCAATGTACATGTACATGTATTTCAATCTGTCCTATAGTCATATTCGATGGTTTTACATCAAGGAGGGATAGCGGGCGCGCGCTCTCTCTCTCTCTCTGTACGAAAGGTTGGTTCTCGGTAACTTTTAATGAAATTGAATGAAAAAAGGACGCTCATTTTTTTGGCAAAAATGGCAAGGGGTTAATTCGGCATTTTTTTGCCTAAAACCCTGAAAACCGGATCTGTTCTATATGGTCATATTCGTTGTGTTTATATCAAGGAGGAATAGTGGGGGGGGCGGGGGGGGGGGGGCCTCGTTTGTCTAAAAAGTCGGTTCTTGGAAACTCTGAAGAAATATGAAAAAACACTCATTTGGGGAAAAAATGGCAAGGGGTTAGTGCGACATTTTTTACGAAGAAACCCTGAAAACTTGAAATTTGTCAAACAGTTCGATTTGATCATATTCGATGTTTTTACATCAAGAAGGTATAGAGTGGGCTCTCGTTTGTCCAAAAAGTAGGTTCGAAGCAACTTTCAAGAAAACTAAAAAAAACACTCATTTTGCAAAAATGGCAAGGGGGTTAGTTCAGCATGTTTTGCCCAAAATCCCTGAATACCCGATAATTTAGAATCTGTCCTACATGTACAGTGCTGGTCAAAATTTTCGGTACGCCCTGGATTTTGAGATGGGTTTTTACTTCAATGTCTCTTCTGCACATAATGAGCTTGTTCAGGTACTGCCAAATTTGGGAAAGGTTTGATTATACATTACATGCATTATAAACATTCAGGTGAGGTGTGATTTATTTTAACTCTGCTTGGTTGGATTCAACGACGAAAATTTACAATTTATGCAGTTTTTAATTACTTTGTCCAAAGCGGCCATAGTTTCATTCATTGACTTTCAAACGTAATATATTCCTTTAATGAGTTTCAGAAGAATTATCATTTTAAATGGCTATTCAATATTCTAGCAAAGATGCTGCTTAGACTTCCCTGTTCAACTCGTCCAAGACAAGCTGATTAGGCTTAGGGTCCAGAGACAGAACATGCCAAACAATTGGAAGTCTTTAACTTCTTTGTATATTTATTTTAATATCAGGTAATATATAAATGCTACATAATTTCAGAAGTTACAAAAATAATGTGATATAACATGAAATCAAAGCTTCTGTACGTGAACCCTAAATGGCCCCTATGAGGGACGAGTTGAAAAGAAGTGGCAAAGAGACATCTTTGGTCTGCTACTGCAAGCATACTAGATTTTTAACTTAATTAGTAATGAAAGTTATCATGTAAACGTGGTAAATATATCTCATTTACAAGAAAAATTTGAGGGATCTCTAATGTATGAGTCCCTTTTCTATCAATTTTGGACAGAAAAGTGTGTTAAACCGTAGGAGTAAAAATTGCTTTTGAGAGCCTAGAGAAGGTCCTTTCATAGGAAATAAAAACTGATTTAAAAACTCGTCAGAAAATCCAGCGTGTACCGAAACTTTTGATTATTTACATCAGGGAGGGATAGCGGGGGCCCTCGTTCTCCAAAATTTTAATTCTAAGAAACTTTCAAGAAAACTTTTAAAATACCCTAATTTTGGGGGGAAATGGCTAGGGGTTAGTTTAGTATTTCTTTCGAAAAACCCTGAAAACCCGACATTCTTTCAATCTGTTTGATTTGATCATATTTGATATTTTACATCAAGGAGGGATAGT